>JAECUM010010352.1:0-91397 GCA_016617855.1 Megalonaias nervosa | reverse complement strand
CCCTACATGTCCACATTAAAGTCATTTTGACTAATATATGCCCTACATGTCCACATAGGAGCCCAAATACTTCCTTTAGATATTTACGAAGTTTTAGATGGAAACATTGATATTTTAACGGAACATGTTATAAATTTCTAATTTTAACAGACTCCTAAATTGAAAAATGTCATCGATGTCTTCAAATCCGTAATAACGAGGTAAATATGCTTTTGCAGTAGGTTTCAATGGCAAGCGCTGTTGAGTATGAATAATTATTACGAAAGCAAAATGTTACTTAAGGTCACAGGCAACGATCTTCTTTTTTACTTACGGATCTAGCCTTTGTGTGTTTTTATATTAAATACAGCATTTTAATGAATGTAGGTCGCCACTTCGCTGAAAATAATTATTGGTAAATATTGACGTCATATTTCAAAAGAAGCCGTGCATGGGTAAACTGGACATTGTCGTAGGCTCGAACCTAAAACTATTTTTATTATTTTACTATCGGTGCTCTTTTACTATTTAGTGCAAACAGAGAGAACTCACTGGGCTGGATTATTTTAACAACCACCTACTTGGACCTCTTTTCACAAATAAGCCGCTCAGCGTATCATTTTCACCATTTTAAGTTTCCACTTGGGTTGATCACTCATAAGATATAAGCGTGACTTGGTGATCTTGCAACAAAAGTATAGCAATTTGGCTGGACATTGACATCACGATAATTGGAACTGAACTAGTTTTATATACCCTACCGTCTCCTTGACATTCATATAGTTATATTATTTTGTAAAAATGTATACAAAGGGCAAACTATAGACAAATATAATGAATATTTTTGACGTAAAGCAACTGTGTACAGACATAATAATTAACTGATCCTCTTAATTAACAGTATATCAAACAGTGTCTCGTAATGATTGTTAATTAATCTATAGTACTGAAATATTAATTTACAGCAGACCCTTATATGCGTATGTATTGTTATATTGAATTTATATTGTCTGTTTGACATTTATCCATGATTTAGAGTAGAGTTTTGGTCTCCCTGACTTTTGCCTTGGATGTAGGTTGTGTCTATTTGATTTTTGCCTTGGATATAGGTTGTGTCTATTTGACTTTTGCCTTGGATGTAGGTTGTGTCTATTTGACTTTTGCCTTGGATGTAGGTTGTGTCTATTTGACTTGTGACATTTTTAAAAAAAGATGTTTCAATGAATTTAAGTTCAGTGCCTCGCCATATTACAGTAGTACATTAAAGATTATAGGAATTAATTCGGAATATCGCACGTTCCTGTTAAATTTTCATCAGGTAACTTAAATTATTTTCGACTTTTACTAAACGTGCTGGTTTCGCTTCTGTCATACATACATACATACATACATACATACATACATATATCCATCCATCCATCCATCCATACTTACACAGAGCGACGTTTCTATATAATAATGTTATTTTCTGATTCTGTTTTAACAACACAGTGTGTGTGTGTGTGTGTGTGTGTGTGTGTGAGGGATTTACAAATACTCTTTCCCGACTCTCCCTAGACAAGCTCCAATTCGCTTCGGGAAAGTTCAAATTTACAAATCACTGCCCCGTGTGCAAGTCTACAAAATGAAGGGGCGAGTGGGTAAAATATAGTAACTATGTGCGAACTAATTTAGCGACAAGGGGTTGTATTCAGTTTCTAATGCTCAATGTTCTGCAAGTGATATACCCTGCGATCTCGCCACAGAACATATATCAACACCTTTATTTAGCTTTGTATGTAGTGCATTCTTCTTCTTCTGCATACCTACAGTTTCTTTCATGTATTGTATGTGTCATTTCCATCTTGTAGTCAGTGGCAAGGTCGGTCAGTCTAGCATTTTTTCAGGCAGAAGACGTGATACTAAGAATATTTACTATTTAAAGCGAGTTTTGAAAAATAAGGAATAAATATTTATATCTTAACTTATTAGTTACGTTGTAATCGTAGTATTTGTATCAGGGATTTGCCGGCTTTCAGGTTTTGAGTTAGCTTCAGGCTGTTTGTCAGCTAATGTCAAAGGATATTACCATGCATCTCGCCGTTTTTATGGCGAGTAGGTGTTTATTGCTATAATTCAACTCGTCAGATTTCTTTGACACGTGTGCGTTTGGGCAAAACAGAAACTCGTCTCTAACGATTAACTACCAGAGGATATCATTCAAAGCGTGATTATGCGAAGAAAATGCAACACCCACACAAAGCGTTTGTGACATGTTGCGATAAGTACATGAGACTCGATATAAACTGCTTGACAAACAATTAAATGGACAAAAAGTGTTTTCATATCATTCTCAAAAGTCGGATTTTCAAATAGTTTGATTCATATCGATGATCTGAAGGAAACCCTATGATAATTATTGAATAAATGGATAAAATAAGTTTTCACAAACCCTTGAATTGTGAGTATTAATACATACTTACAAACAGTTTTGCTTCCCCCTCTCTCTCTCTCTCTCTCTCTCTCTCTCTCAAAATGAATATATTTCCGAAATCTTTTAAACGTATCCCTTTGTTTGTCTATACAGATGTAAATGTATACTTTGTGCTTCCAAGTAGGTCTGCATTTCAACCGTTTCTACCCAAATATCCATTTACTTGTATTATTTACACACACACACACACACACACACACACACACACACACACACACACAGACGCATATATATAATGTTAAAACGGAACATAACTACTGTATAACAATTTTTCTGATAATTAAAGTTTGACATGTATAAAAAATGAATTTTCGCTTGAAAAGTGTCTGCAGAATGAAGCTGGACCGTGAATGATGTAACATAAATATTTCTCGATACTTCTTGAGCAAATACTCGAGCTCAAGCTCAAATCCCCAAATCAAAATTTATACCTACGTAATTGTAAATTTACCAAAGTTAAGGAGATATTAATAGTCTCTTTACTCTGCTAAAAGTTACAGGCTGTCAAAGTTTTCAGAATTTGGGCATGGACTTGAATTTCGTGCTCAGACTTCTTTGAGGATAAAGAGACAGGCCTTTACGAATCTATTCCTTCCATGACTACAGAGCCAGGCCTTTACTAATCTATTCCTTTCAAGAATACCGAGTCAGGCCTTTACGAATCTATTCCTTTCAAGAATACCGAGCCAGGCCTTTACGAATCTATTCATTTCAAGAATACCGAGCCAGGCCTTTACGAATCTTTTCATTTTACGAATACAGAGCCAGGCCATTACGAATCCTATGTATATGTTAAGGTACAAAATAGATTCCTTCACACCTGTGATCAAAGAAATAAAGTTCTTTAACATAGGCATTATTATATAAAATCTATTAATTAAAGAGAAAACGTTATTTACATTATAGATTCTTACTTAAATAGATTATTCAACAGTTGAATCAGGTTTAAAGACACGAGCTGT
Organism: Megalonaias nervosa; assembly: GCA_016617855.1. Lineage (NCBI taxonomy): Eukaryota > Metazoa > Mollusca > Bivalvia > Unionida > Unionidae > Megalonaias > Megalonaias nervosa. The sequence goes on along the minus strand of JAECUM010010352.1, from coordinate 87,983 downwards.
CCATGGTGATATGAAGGAAACAAATTAAACAAGATTAATGATGATGACATTTACGATATAATAATGAAACTGATGAAAACTCAGTGACAAGAAAATTAAAAACAAAACCAAAGCCTCGAGTTTCCGAACAAGAAGTTCACAGAACAAATGCATCACACAAAAAGCCAACTGTTTGACGAAGGAGGAAATGACCTATCGGAATTACAGATAACATTCCAACTTGCGAATGTCACGAAGACTCAAAGGGATAAGCTTGATATTAGCACATCTAGACTGTAATCCTAAAGGATAACTGAAATTGTCTATTTCTTTGGAAAAGTGTGACAACGGTTAATCGAGATTGCCTTGGTGATTTAGAAAAGTATGACACAGTGTAATTGAGATTGCCTTGGTCATTTAGAAAAGTATGACACAGTGTAATTGAGATTGCCTTGGTCATTTAGAAACTTAAGACAGTGTAATTGAGATTCCCTTGGTCATTTAGAAAAACACGATAAAAACTTAGTTTTCGAAGAGTTAAATAGGTTATAGTTAGTTTTGTTATCTCAAGTATGAGGTGAACGTCACACCGAATTGTATTACCCCGAAAAATGAAGCTTACTTTTATGTTTAATAAATATCTTGACGATATCTAGATCACTAACTTCTGTCGCACCTTTTAGTAACCGTAGATTGCGAACAAAGAAAATCATTTAGTTCTCAATGCATTCTCACAAGTCTGGATACAAGAAAGAATTACAATGTATAATTGAGGTAATATGCAATGTTGTGTATGCAAACATAAAGTAATTATATCAGATATTTTGGATATCCTTGTCGTTTGTATTTCCCATGAAAGCGTTATCGCTTGTCCATTCGCATTAAATCAACTCTTCGTTTGCGATGAGGCTGATTTTAACTGGATGTATGCATGCGTTACCAGTACTCAAACATCAGAATGGACAAGCTAGATTTTATTGGCCGGGTGTATGCGTCACCAGTACTCAAACATCAATATAAAGAGGCTTGTTTTAATGGGCTGGGTGTATGCGTAACCACTACTCAAACATCGGACTTGTACTTACTGCATCAGTGCAGTTTTCTTTTCATGTTTTTTTTTTTTTACTGAAACTCCTTTCTGTTGGTATTTGGTATACAATTTACATGCTCTGTTGGAGAGTCATTAATGTCAAGGTGGTGCTTTGAGATCAGTTATTTGTCTATTAAGTAACAATTTGGGAAATTCTGACAACGCGAGGAGATGCAATTAAAAGCCACTTTAATTCGAATCATGGTCTATATAATATTTATTGTGATTCGTGCATGATACAATTTATTATATTCAACATAGAATGGTATGATGTGGACATGACAATAAAGCAGAAAAAATGATAAAACTCACATCGGTTTTACTGTACAATAAATTTCATTTTCCAAATGTCCACGTGTCACATTCAATTTCAATCTTCTCGATAGACTATTTGTTTTCTCCCACTCGTGTTGATACTGAAGTAACAATTGCAAAGTCGTTTACGTTACATTCATCAGTACCAATGCATATGATTACGTTATTTCTGGTATTTGTTTTCAGTACAGATTGATTTCTTTTTAATCTACTTGGCTTTACGTGCATTTTAATTTTTCAGCGTTTCACTATCTAAGTTTGATCAGTCGTTACCATTATATTTTTTCCTCTAAATGTTTTTTTTGTTTGTGTATGCGAGAATCCATTTGCAGATTTGTATACGGTAAATCCACTCGTATTAATGCATTTGATAATCAAATTATTGTGAATATTTTATTTCACGACATTAACAGCATTATTTTTTTTTTCGTTTTGCTCTTTCCTCATATGTTTTTCTTTATTGTTATTTTTTATTTTGTTCCCTTATATTGACTTGACCGATCTTCATCATCTCCAAAACTAATTTCTATTTCTCATTTCATCCTACCTTGTTGATACCCATTTAGTGCCATTGAAAACTCGTCTATACTATTCACACTGTAACTTTTATATTTCGTTGGTCTTTCCCTGTGCTTTGTTTCTGAGCACACAAACATTTCTCTTCTGCTGTTTTAATCTATCAGCAATCATAGTTTCGTTTGAATGCATGACGCATATGTCTCTATAGTCCCATTATAACATACAAAAATGAACATCATATGATAGAATCGTATTCATCTCTAAACAATTCCATACCTAAAAGAAAACCTTCCAGATTATTCTTTGATGCTTCCATTTATTAAAAAAATAGATTGAATGTTTATTCTACTCCAGGTGAACACTGTTTCAAGTGTTTATCAAAAGGACGAAGTTTGCAGTTCTAGTTTCTAATCTCGATTTAACGTTTTCCTTCTTTAACTCTAACCTCTTTAAAACATGAAACCGTGTAATAATAACAGGAAATAATACTAGAAAAAAGAGCACCATTAAACGTTTATTGAAAGATTAATGTTTGTCCAAGTTAACAAATTGTACATGATACACACAGAAGTAACAAAATTTGGATACACTCATATAGTGATGATTAATCTGTTTTTGTTTTAGCTGTTCTTGCGCAGTTTGCACTCTTCCCTTGTTAATATCAGTTTTGTCTTCATTTTGCGATGCAAGAGAAAATATTCTGTGATACAGCATACTCATTTGGACCGTGGCCAATTTGTGTCGTGGCCAATATGTGCCAGTGTCAAATCTTTTCTCCGATTAAAATTGATGACATTGATACAATTTCGTACCAAAAATATATCAGTCAAGCATGTTTAATATCATGAAGGAATAGAAACATTTCCTACAAGAGTAACGTGTTCATTTCACTTCAAAGACGAGTAAGACTAAGTTGCACCTGGGCGATTCCATCTAGTTTCTCAGTCCAAAAAATAGAAACAATAAATAACCAAAAACAAGTAAAATGAATCTTGATACATCGATAATTCAAAGTGTTACGAGTCTACGCTCTTAAAACAAGTAACAGAAAAGAGTGAAGACAACAAGCTTTGTAAAATTTAACAAATAATTTATTTCCCTATAATACATAGTGAAAAATGAGAAAAAAGAACTTACGGTATTGCGAATTAAATCCAAAAATAATCCAAGAATTAAAGACACAAGTCCTAGTAATAAACAGTCATGAATAAAATTCAGTTCAAGTCCCAAAGAGATCCAAAATTGAAGTCAATCAGGTCAAGCAGAAATGAACTCAATTTTGGACAAGGTGAAGTCCAGCAAACAATGTTTTATTCCAGTAACATGTAAATAAATGAAAAAAACCCATAAAACTAACAGACAAACAATTAAATTAAATATACATAACAAAAGGGTGAAATCAGTTATAAAGCATACATTTATGAATGAAGATAAAGTTTGCTTATGACGAACTATTCAAAGGAACCTGGAAAACGTAAAAGCACGTGTCAATTCAAGTTTGCTGGATTGCTTCTGGTTACAAAGAGACAAGTGGTCCAAAGGAGATTGTTGGGAGGTGATTTCATGAGTGAGCTTCCGATACGCTGCTTTTAAATTAGAGAGAATCCTGTCCTTCATACAGAGTGCCAAGAAATGGCATCTTCTTCGGGGCCCTTAGGTTCTTCTATATTTGTACGATGATCACCTAGTTCTAAACAGTAAGTTTTCAATTCAGCAAGAAAAATAGAAGCATGGAAGGTGTCGCAAGAGAAGCTTTGTTTTGCATGTGAACCTCAAACAAAGGCTCAGTTAGAATTATTTAGGATTTGTTTCGAAAGTAATTGGTTACAGCTAAGCAGTATAGTACTAAGAAATCAGGCAATGGTTTTGAGGCACAATTTTGAGCCATACTGAAGCACAAACGAGAATGAATTCAAAGTTTTTCATATCCTGATATATAATGAACTTTATAAATGTTTTAAATCAGAACGATTTGTGCTTTTCGTTCAAATTTGAAAATAGAGGTATATCTTAAATCTTACCTACAAGCTGATCTTTTAGCGAGGTATTGTATGTTACGGTACGATGTGAGCATGCTATTGTATCCTCGAATTCTGTAGACAACGAGTACCTTGTATTTTCATCATGTCACGATGTGCCTTGTACAGTAGCATGATGATGTTGACATATACACGAAGTGAGTGCCTGAGGATAAATTTGTTATACTAAACAGTTGCTTTGACGCAAGATCTTTTAAAACTGTCTAAATGAAATTAGTTAATGCGCTTTGCTCAGGTTTCATTTGTAAATTGAACATCATGTATAATATGAAACTAAACAAAATAATTTTATTGTTTCGATTGTATTATTTCTTTAATATAACAGAACGATTGACATGCTTGTTATGAAGTATATAATCAATAGGTTATTGACTGCGTATTAAAAAATAGTTTCCATAATTAATTTCTCCTTTTGCGTTTTATCAATAACGATATTGTCTTTATCGTCTAGCAATTATGAGCCACATTAGATGCTACTGACTAATACCAGTGTACAAATACTGATGACGTAATACGCAAGATGCCATTTCCAGTGTGTTGTGAAAAATGTATGGTCGAAAAAAGTAAGTGTAATAGCTCTGCATCAGAATATATACATCTACATGGAGATATGCCGGCATCCATATACAAGACGACTATTCAACATGACCGGACGCATGTAATATCTGTCATTTAATTAAAGACATACTTAGGCCAATTAAATAAAATATTCCTGCCTCTTTTGTCTGTCGTACAATTAACAGAATTCCTTAAATATTGCTGCTTTAAATGATCTAGATTCCTTTACATCAACGGTGTACCCAGTTTCTTTAAAATACAGGAATTCAGCTGCACTAGTTTTCTAAATCTTCTCTTATTTGAACATTTACTACTGTCACACTCGGACTCTGACCAATTTACTTTTACTTCTTTAAGTAATATGCACAAGTCAGCCCTGCACAAAAATCTTGAATGAAGATGCCTCTGTATCGATAGATACAAACTGCGCACAGTTCTTTCGATGCCTTGCAGTATCGGCAGATAACAGCTGCACAAAATCTTTGAAAGAGAGTTTTGCAGTATTGAGACACCAACTGCATATAATCTTTTGCAGTATTGAGACACCAACTGTCTACAATCTTTGAACGATGGCCCTGCCGTATCGACAGATGCAAACTGCACACAGTTCTTGAGAGACGTCTCTCTTGCCCATACCTCAAAATCCCCTTCAAGCTAAATATGATGGTCCTTATAGAGTATAAACAAAACTTAATGGCTTAAATTACGTCGTTAACACTCCTAGTAGGGGCAAACAGAAACAACTTTGTCATATCAATATTTTAAAGGAGTATGTTGATAGAGATGGCCGTGTTAATTGTTCAGTCACTTTAGTACTACCTGTCCCACACAGTGAGGATTTAAACGATATATTGAACATTCGGGACCAAACAATCTCGCATCCAGCAGCTATTAATTGCGGGTAAATTACATTCACTGTAAGAGAAAATGAATTATCGACATTTGTAACTACAGATTTATTTTTCAATATAACGTGATGCCATTTTGTATAAAATGTTCGCCTTCAGCTTTCAAGCGTTGGATGACCATGATTACATCTGGTCTAGATAAATGTGACGCTCACTTCAATGACTTCATCATTTACAACGATATCAGGAAAGATCACTTTGAAACCATCCAGGGGTTCTCCGGTAACCTCAGTAATATAATTTGGACAATTAATTAAGTAAACGCGAGTATTGTCGTGCTTGTGTTACATTTTCTGGACATAATGTGTGTCACTGTCAGGTTAAGCCTATACAAATTAAGATCAATGCTATAAATGAATTCCCTGTGCCTATCTGTAAAAAGCAACTGATTCTTTTAGTATGGCTGGAGGTAGATTGGACATTTTGTTCCAATTACTCCAAAATTTCTGAGTAAGAAAACCAAGTTTCACAGGTCAGAAAAATGTCAGGAGGCTGTTGATAAATTAAAGGCTATACTTAAGATTACACTAGTTCTTTCCGCTCTTGTTTTCAGTCAGTCATTTAAAACCGTGCGTGCGAGCGATGGTGGGATTGGTGGAGCATTGATTCAAGAAGATAAAAATGTTGTTGATCATCCAGTGTGCTATTTTTCTTAAAAATTAAATAAGCAGAAAAATATTCCACACTCGAGAAGAAATGGTTTGCTTTGATATTTTATTTACAAAACTTTGAAGTTTATATGTGTTTAGCTCCTTCTCCGATTATTGTATTCAGTGATCGTAAGTTACTTTCATTAACAAATGAAGAACGCATATCAGAGATTGTCAAGGTGATGTGTGATGTTGCAAGAATACAACACTGACATTAGGTACATCAAGGGGAGAGATAATCGGACTGCTGATGTACTTTCATCGTATATAGACATATATAATTTTTTTTTGCATATTTTGTGTCATTCTTAAGACATCTATGTAATTTTAATTATGTTTGAATATTTGACTAGTACCAAAAAGAAAGCTTTATTGAATAAATCTTTTTTTCTTTTTGAGGCAAAGCATTATGAATATTTAATTTCTATTTTGTGTTGGCTTTAATCCATGATTATATGATATATACATTTCATTTGTACTGAGTGGTTGAGCTTTGTCAGTAATTGAAAGTGGAGGCCAACCTTATTACTCGCATGTTTGGGGGCTTTTTTGGTAAGCAACATATTACATAGCTAATACGTGTCTATGACTTTCGATTATATTTCAAGATCAATTTTACTTTGAGGTAAGCATGTTTACAGATGTTGAGTTCAAGGTCTAGCTTTATTTAGAATTTGCGAATGTTCCAGAAGCAAGTTGTTTACGAATTTGATGGGGAAATGTCCCTAATACTAGTAATGTTATTGTTTCTTAGCTTTGTATATAAATGTTGTTTACTTCAGAATTACTCATTCCTATATTAACATGAGTCTGAAAAGGAATCAGATTTAGTTGTGGTTCATTAATATTTGAGAGGATTTATTTATTCAAATTATTTATTGGAATTACAAAACACTCTTTGACTTTTCGGACTAAATCACTATTTTGGGATTTATGGAGTTCATTCAAGGAAATTTTGGATTATATCATTGTAATATGTCAAGACTGTTGGCGCATTTATACAGTCTAGACTACTGGCACATCAGCACATTTACTATCGGAATTCATTCGGAACACCACTGGAATTCATTCGGAATACTCTATACTCTTGGATTTGTGATAGAACTTATAGGACTATCTGGAATTTAACTCACAATGCTGTAAGTTCTTTTTAGATTTTCGCTTTGAATTCTAGGGAAAAAAATTATTTTGTGAATTTTACAAAAGGTGTTTATATTTTAGAAATATCGTTGTGTCTGACCTTGAGATGTGTATAGCTTTATTATAAAGCTGCATTACTGGATAAAGGTGTTTCTGTTTCGAAATACTGCTAGATATGACCCTGCCTTAGTGTATAGCCTGGGATTTAAGAGAGGGACATTCGTGAAGAAAACTTATATGCCCTGAATCATATAAAGCTATTGGCACGTATCAGAAGGAAATACCAAGACATACATGCATAAGATCAATTCTAAATTTGTGCAAAACTAGCAGACTGGAAAAAAATAGTAGTGAATCTGAAAGACAAAAAGCAAACAATGTAAAGACGCATTCGATGAGCATACTAGTAAATACAAACATTAACAAGAACGATAATATGACAGGTTTGTGTATTCCACGGTATTGCAGCTAGTAGGGTACAGTTCTAGAGATAATCATATTGCACTGAAATTGTACTGTCTTAAAGTCATTGCAACACAAAATCCTTTTATTTTCCTGCGAATAGTGGGAATATCATTTTTTGTTTAAATCACTACCTACTGACGTTATATAATAAGGATGAGCTATGACGAAAGTGATTGGCAATATATTCACCTTTGATCATTTTTGGGTTGTTTTTGAGATTATAGTTGTCGCAGAATGACGTCAATGCTTAGAATAAAGTCGAGTTAGCTTTAAACTTGATAATGAAATGGTAGCTACTCTCAGGATTAGGGGTCTGACGCTCTGTCAATGGAGCTTCTGTGGCTAATCCCAGGAGGATGCCGATAATATGAATTTGAAAGCAAACTATTTTGTTGGCTCCATGCCCTTTTGTTACAAATATGATTTGTTTTATAAACTGCTTTCCTTGGGCATTGACTCTGTCAGATTCAGTCTCCGATGCATTGACGTCTAAAAAAAGAATGACGAGACCACTACGTATTTCCTGTATTTAAATTATGTACTTTATTCAACTGCGGAGAGGCATTCATTACTATTCAGCCTGAAGAGATGAATGTTGTTAAATGCAATCAATCCATTGATGACTTAGAGTATACTCGAAATTATTTGTACAACATAATAATTTGATAACACTACGTATTATTTAGCTTCCGGAGTTTTTTCGGCTTAATAGAGGCATAGAATAATTATTTCGAATAGACAAAAGTTTAGGAAGCAGTAAATACAAGGAAGAGTGTGGCCCTGCTTTATGCTTACTAAGTAGAACCCCGATAACTCGACTTAATACAGTCTAGGTTAAACAGTTCGACATAGTCTTTGGTAGAGTTTTAAATGTTGATTGTTCTGACGGGCGTATGACTGACTCACTTCGGACTTATTTTGATCTAGAGAATTGTTTACTATTCCCAACTGCATATATATATATATATATATATATATATATATATATATATATATATATATATATATATATATATATATATATACTAACAGGAATACTTCTATTCTCTTAAAGATGAAATAAATTAGAAACAGTGTGGTTTTATTTACGGATATTTCGTGTTTGACATATTTTGCAATAATTGTCTTTACTAATCGGTATAAACGTACCACTAGGTACAACGCAACTGCAGCTCAATGATAAGGAATAAAGAAGCTGCAAAAATTAATAGAATCAATCACACTCAATACTTACTTATGACATTGATATTACATTTTCAATTTAACGTAATGTGCCGGAGGAGGGGGCAGCTTGTTATAGTTTTCTGAACAAAGTTAGAATTGAAGCCTTAATTCCTTAATTTGCAAAATAAGACTAAATTTTTAAATCAAAATTTATTTTCCTCATTGATTATCGATGTTGATCTAAGGATTGGGATAAAAAAGATCTACATATTTCAATTCAAGACGTTAATAGAGTACATATGATTTTTTCAATATTCCCTTCACGTTACTGTTGTTGCAATTTATAGTAAACCAGGATTTAGGATATCAATTTGAAATCTTGATCATGAAATTGAAATATGAGAAAAAGAATACAGGATTCCCATAAACGGATAATATCCCAGCGTAGAGTTCACTTAGATTTAAACAACATCAGGGAATAAGTGTTTCAGTGCCGTATGTACTCACTTATAAGTCGAGTCCTACTGCAAACAACACTGACCCTGGTCTGCTGTCGCATCAGCGTCTATGACGTTTGTTCACCGATCACCCATAACCAGTGTCATAAATAGAGGATCTCAAATGGGTAACTATTTAATATTTAATTTATGAAACGAGTTGAATAATGTCCAGCTTTTGCAAGCCTTTGCAAGCAAAAGCTGGACCTTGTTTAACGAGCTTCATAATTTTAATATTAAATCATTACCCATTTGAGATTCTTTTTATCACATAGTTTTTTTTACAGTAGAAATTATTTAGAAAGAAAGAAGAACGAATAATTTCGTTCATTCTGACAGACGTTATACCTTTCATTTATTGTGCATAAAAAAAAGGTCACAAAAGGTTGAAATAATAAAAGTATATTATACCTTTGTGGTTACTATAAATTAAAGAATGAGCGTCCATCCAAATAAACAGAACATTTTACAAAAGACAAAACATTTGTCAACACAAAATGTCCAATGCGTGTGATGTCACTTTGTTTGATACGGTGCACAGTACCGGTTTGATATGGCCAACTCAACACAGTGACTGTGTTTACGTTAAAATTCCACATCACAACAAAACATTACATTGTTGCGATATTTTTTTGTGAAAAGAAGATTACTGGATGCAGAAATACACATATTTACAATAATGTATTTGTGACCGGATAATTGCAGTATTTGATTTGGAACATTAGATTGTAGAGAAGACGTAAAAAAATTCTTTTTGAGTCGGACTTGCATCACATATTTACCGCGCAAATATGCTGTGGTTGGATAAAGTTCTGTCAGTTGGGGAGACTAGTTTATGTCTATATTCTTCTGTGAACAAAGGTGAGTTTATTTACTTCAGTAAGTTGACATTTAAACCAAGCTTGTATATAGGGTGGATTCCATGTTACAGATATACCGCCAATCCATCCTCACCCCCACCCTCATTATCATCTAAGCAATACCCGTAGTTTTACTTGTTGTTCTTCTTCTTCTTCTCTTGGGAATTTTGCCATTTTTGATGTTATGATATGTTAGTAGTGAAGGGGGGCACGTTAGCGTCATTGGGAAATCCAGTCAAATACCCCCTGGGCATGTTTGGCGTTAAAAAAATACCCTGGGCTATTATGGCGTCAAAATAAACCTTGAGTCACTATAGCGTCAAAGGAAAGTAGGGTTTTTGTATAGGGACAATAGGGATGGAACCGGTAGAGTGACGTTACGGTACTGGTAACAATGTTGCAAGTGGCTGACCTAAATATGCGCGGCTACTCTAGGTAGAGACAAATAAAAATAGAGACATTGACATGTACAACACAACCATAGATTGATGAACATCAATCTATCATACCTAAATTAAACAACCGACTAAAAATATTTTTAGGCAAGAAAGAGTAAATCTTTTCTAGGTAATTGATTGACCCATTATACATAAATTATACAACAAATAAAAATTATAATAGGCAAGAAAGAATAAATCTTTTCGAGGCATATGAAGTGGCCCTTGAAACGGCCTTTGGATTTTAATGTTAAAACCATTTCGTTAACGTAGAGGACATCTTACTGATCTTCTCTTTCTCAAACTTTGTCTAACCTCTGGACCGTAGATGAGGACTCGCTTCAGACAGCCGTGTCTCTCCACATAAGCCATCGTTTCCAAACAGTGGTCTCGGTGATCAGGATGATGGTCCATGATGATTTAACATGCATGGGTAAGTCCACACGGAACAGCATCGACGATACGAGAGTAGAGGATTCAACGTTTGTCCACATCTTGTGACGAGAACAGGTGAAGGGAATGAAGTGAACCGCGTTTATTTCTAGTAGAAGACCGGATCGAAACGGATTGAAATTGTTCACCAATCCCAACACACGTTACAAAATTCAGCCACTTCGCGGAGTCTGTCTTCCAATCCGAGGAGAGCTACCTGTGACGTCACATTCCCTATATAGGTGCGCTAGCGTCTGTGCGCAGTGAATCGATGCGAGTTTGTTTTTTGAAACATGACGGAAATTAAGAAGAAAATGAATTGGGGTGCACCGGCCGTGGAGACGAAAAGCGATGGTATAGCAGCGATTACCAAAGTCAACACAGGGCTATTTCCAGAAGAGATCGATTTCAACTGGGATTTAGTAGATTTTCTCTCTTCGCAAGAATTTGTTTCGGTACCAGCACCTTCGCCACCTTCTCCTTCTTTACCACACGTCGAGGATTTTAAACAGAGACAGAAAGAAGAATTGGAAATTTTTTTACAACAGCAGAAAGAAGCAGAACAAGCTTTTCTCCTTGAACAGCAACAGAGAGAAGAAGAGGCAAGAAGGAAACGACAGGAAGAAGAAAAATTTGCCAAAATCAATTAAAACTCAAAATGTCTTTTCTAATCCCATGATGTACGTGTGTGAGTGCGTGAGTGTAGGCCCTTTATCATTCGAAAAAATCAAACCTAGGAGACACTTGCGTTTTTCCTGTCTGGTCTATTCTGCTACACATTTTACAATCCAATTCACAACACAACACAACACCTTAAAAACGTTCAAAGACTTCTTCAGTGTCTTTATTTGTTCACACTCTCTGTTTTCTGATTTTCTTCACTTTCACAGGTTTTTCCCCCTCTTCCTGACTTTTTTCTCGTCTTCTTTTATTCTCTTTCTTTTCTCTCTGGATGTGTCTGGGTTCGTCCTTTGCCGAGGGCACCTCTTTTTCCTCCTCCTTCTCCTGGTGTTCCTTAGAGGAATCTGAAGACCAATGCCCTTTCTCTTGACAATGATAACAGGTATCTTGACTTTTGCCTCTTTTGACACTGGTCTAGCTTTCTTGACGGTCTGGACATTATGTAGCCCAATGCCCTTTCTTCTGACAGATATAGCAAGTACCTTGACTTTTATCTCGAAAAGAGGGGGAGTAGTTCGTCGGCTTGTCTGAAGAAAACTTTCGAATGACACCTGGCAAAGCTCTGATTAGAATTTCGATCTGTGTAGACACTTCCATCTTGCTGATCGGCACTGGTCCTTTATATATACACTGGTCTGATATGGATATAAAGGTGTCCATGGCGTTTCAAATGTAGTCATTTGCCTTTTTGCAGTCAAGATGACACGATCGCATCATTCCGTAAAGAATGGAGAAGGAAGTAAGAGGCAGAAACGTGATTTATCGCCTCGCACAGTAGCTGAAGTCTCTGCTCAAATTCGTGTCAGTGAATTTGAAGATGACATGAGTGAACCAGAATCCAGACCCAGAGGGTCTACACCAAACCAAAGTCCGTCATCACCACCAGTAAACCCTGAAAAGTGCTGCCACATTCGAGAGACGGACAAACGCTCCTCTAGAAAATTTAGAACCACAGCCTACACGTACACGGTGAAGTTTAAAGATTTCAAATCCGACGTGCCGTTGGAGAAAGCAGAGGGGTTCATCACCAATGTGTGGGATTCTTTGTTAACCACACTGAAACAGCAATGTCAAGCCAAAGAAGACGATCGCTTGAGACTTTCCATTCATCACGACAGTTTGAAGTCCCCCGTTTGGATCGAGTTTAGCAGCCCGGCAGAATTGACACCTTCCAAAGTCATCGACAAGCTTCAACACGTACAGCAATCCAACGACAAGTTTCACATCAACGATGGAGAAGCGACACTGTTAATGACCCACGTTTCTCTTCCCCAAGGGACAGGACGCAAAAAGGTGTTATTGGTGGAAGAACTTCGCAGCACCAAAAAGAGCCTCGTCCAAATTAACAACATTCAAGACAAGATGTGTTGAGCCCGTGCCATCGTGGTGGGACGAACGTATGCCGACAATAACGACACGATAGAATGGAAAAGAGCCTGGAAAACAATTCAAAAATCGGACCGAGCCAAACAACGAAGGGAAGCATAACTCCTGTTGCAGCAAGCGGGGATATCCAAAGACACCGCTTGTGGTATTCATGAAATGCAAAAATTGCAAGACGTCTTGACTCCACGCTACACATTGAAAGTGCACCCTCAAGAAGTGCGCAGACCTCTGTTGTTTCGAGGCAAAAATTTCAAAGAAGGAAAATGCATTCATGTCTATCATCACGATGAACATTTCAATGCCATTACCAGTATCACTGCATTCCTGGTATACAGTTATTACTGTGAGAAATGTGATTATGGCTATAACAATCGAGAGCAATACAAACATTGGGGTTCGAAATGTGAGGGATGTTTGGCCCCTAAACCCTGTCTTGACGAAGGACAAGAACGAATGCATTGCCCAGCTTGTGAACGTACTTTTGTCAATCCGACCTGTTACCAACAACATCTAAAGATGCAAGGTTCACAGCAGAAATGTGCTTGTCAACTCCTGAGATTGTGTGCCCTACTTGTGGACAAGTGACACATACAAATTGTGCCAAGGCACACGTATGTTCAAGAAGAAACGATGTCACATTTGTCACCAAATCGTGGACTTGGAACACGAATGCTACATTCAAAAATACCATTCCACACATGAAGAGGAAGAAGATGACCAGAAGAAAGGGAATTTCATCTTTTTCGATTTCGAATGCATGCAAGAAACCGGCATTCACATTCATAATTTTTGCGTGGCTCACCAACCCTGCGAGAAGTGCATCCAATATCCTATCTTTAGTCATTCCCCTCACTGTAGCAAGATTCCTGGAGGACGTGAAAAACTTTTTCGGGGACCAAACACGCTGACCGATTTTGCCCAATGGATCTTAGACCATGTCGACGAGACGTGGAGCCAAAAGGACATCGAACATTACGGAATTGTCATCGCTATGCCACGGTGATGGCTCACAATTTCTCGAGATACGACGGACAGTTTCTTTTGAGATACTATACGGAACAAAATACCGAACGTCCTAAAGTGACTTTGAACTGGGCCAAAATCATTTACATGCATGTGGGCCAAGAGCAGTTTAAAGATTCGATGAGTTACTTCGCCATGCTTTTGAGCCGAATGCTTAAAACGTTTGGAATGACAGAAATGGCCAAAGGCTATTTTCCTCACTTTTCCAATACCGAAGCCAATCAACATGCAGTTCTACCCCACTTGCCTGAGGCTCATTACTACGACCCGGACAACATGCGCACCGAACAACGAGAAGCTTTCTACGATTGGTACCAGGCTCACGCCTCGGACCCCTTCAACTTTCAGGAAGAAATGTTAAAGTATTGTCGTTCCGACGTGGATATTTTACGGCGTTGCTGTGGAAAATTTTGAGAACTGTTAAAAAAACACGGAGGAATCGATCCTTTGAAAGAAGCCTGCAGCATTGCCAGAGCGTGTTCCTTAGTGTACCGCCAACGATTAATGCCCGAAAACACCGTGGCTGTCATAAGTCCTTAAACGACGAACTTTGTGAAACGTCGATATTCGGTCAAAGTCCTACGCTGGTTACATTATTTGTGCAACAAGGAAGACCAATGGATCCAACATGATCGCAACAGAGGAGGCGAAAAGACTATCGCAACGTATTTTGTGGATGGCTGGGACTTAGAAAACCCCAAGATCGTATACGAGTTTAACGGGTGCTTATGTCACGGATGTCTTATCTGTTACCCTCAACGTGGCACTAAAAATCAGTTTTTCTAAAGGACCATGGAAGACTTGTACCAGGCTACTAGTCAGCGGCGATTGAAGTTAGAACAGCAAGGATACCAAGTGGTAGAAATGTGGGAACACGAGTACGATCACCGTTTGAAAACCGATCCCGAGTTTAAACACATCGTGGAAAAGTTACAAGCTGGTGGACCCACTGAACCCAAGGGACAGCTTGTACGGAGGACAGACAAATGCCACCTATTTGCTGTACCAAGACGACGACGAGAAAGGAGAAGAAATCAAATACTTGGACGTGTGTTCACTGTATCCTTACGTGTGCTAATATTGTCACTTTCCCGGAGGGCACCTGCAATGCTGACGGAACACATCGACTTGGACAACATTCGACAATACGAAGTCTTGCCTCCCACAAACTTGTACCATCCCGTTTTACTATATCATTGCCAAGGAAAACTGATGTTTCCCATGTGTCGTACTTGTGCCGAAACGTGCAACCAAGACCGACCTTGTCAGCACACCCAGGAAGAACGCACCTTGACAGGAACGTGGGTCGGTGTGGAATTGTTCAAAGCTCTGGACTTGGGATACCAACTGTTAGAAGTGTACGAAATTTACCACTTTCCCAAGACAGAAAAATACCACAAGGGCGACGAGACTCAGAAAGGCATTTTGAAGACTACGTGAATGCCTTTTTGAAACTGAAACAAGAAGCCAGCGGCTATCCTTCCTGGTGTCACACTCCCGAAGACCAAAAGAAATTCAAAGAGGAATACTGGGAGAAGGAAGGCATCACTTTATGCCACATCGAGAAAAACGAAAGAATGCGATCGTTTGCCAAAGTGATGTTAAATTGCATGTGGGGCAATATGGCACGACCACCGTGTTTACCCAAGACGGGGTATTTGACAGAATCTTCCCGCTATTTCCAGATGATTCACGACAAAACCAAATACATGAAACACATGGACGTTGTTCGTGAGGACTTGATCTTAGTCAATTACAAAATAGAACTGGATTTTATAGAAGCCGACTAATTTGGAAATGTCATCATTGCGGCTTACGTGACAGCCCTTGCTCGCTTAAAATTGTACGAAGCGTTACACCAGTTAGGAGATCGTATGCTGTATTTTGACACGGACAGTTGCATCTACATCGATCGCATGGGTCACTGTCACCCGGTCATGAAAGGAGACCATTTAGGAGCCTGGACAGAGGAGCACCCCAACGGAAAGTTTTGCTAGTGGCGGTCCTAAAAATTTCGGTTACGAATACCGTGACCCACAAAGAGAAGTGCACACGGAGTGTAAAGTGAAAGGATTGAGTCTCAATTATCGCACCAGTCGACTGGTGAACTTTTACCGTCTTGAAAGAAACCTTGCAGTCTGGAGAGGATGGAAAGTTTAGAGTGACCACCTACGAACCTCACAAGATTGTACGTTTGCTCACACACCAAATTGTCATTCGACCTTGGAAAAAGTCTATCAAATCGTGTACCAAAAGAGAGTTCGGCTTCCGAACCACTTCACTTTACCTTTCGGACACGCTCGTATAAAAAATGGTTCCAAGACGATAGCCACCAAAAAGAAGGATGACTTCGACACAGCAAGAATCGAGTGAGACACCCAGTAAGAAATCCAAGTTCAAACCATACCATTTTTCTGTTTTCTTGCCTGATTATTGTAGTTGTACCAGTCGATTGGAAACGTTTCAAAAATGGCCCAGGGATAGGGAAGGATTACCTACTGCGAATGTTTTAGCTAGAAAAGGATTTGTCCATCTGGGACCTGAGACTGGATTGGGATACTAAGTACAATGTTTCAGTTGTGGTCGGAAGTTGAGTATGGATCGATGTATCTATAACGTTTCAGCTATTGTGGAACATACTCGATGGGCTCCGCACTGTCCTTACCTTTCTATGGCCTTTCCACCCATCACATTACGGTTCAGGTATGACGGTACCTTAGAGAAGGTAGTTCCGTTGTCCAGGAAGAAAAAAAAGGAAGACGTCCAGAACTAGGCATTAAAATGGAACGATGTACAAGCTCGAGACTTCATTACGACTAGAATAAAAAGTGACAACGTCCAAGACCGATAGTTTATTGTGACTAATAAGATCAAGCGATAAAGATGAATCCTTTCAGAGAAGCACAAATGAAGTTCAGACAGGGACAATTCAAGTTCGGTGATTCTCAAGTGGAGTGCCATGCTGTACCTTGCGATTGCAGGGATGCCGTACGCTCTGACCTCAGCGATTCAGTATCAAATCATGGGAACGTTGCTATACCTACCAAGGAAAGTGATGTTGTGCGTGTCAAACCTGACGGATGCGAAAGCGATGCCACTCGGCATCGTACACCTTTTCACTTTACTGATTTTCAAGGTGGATGTCATCATTATGAAACCATGCGGCTACCACCCTACGGATGTCATTCAAAAACTGATCAAACTCCTGCGGATTTCACTGTAACCTCATTGAAATGAATCTGTGAAAGATGAATATTCGTTCCCTGTGCGATTGCCTGAATACTGCGACTTTGAAAGTCGATTCCAGACCTTCCGTGGTAAATGGCCAAAGAGCCGGATTTATCTACTTGGGTTAAGGGGATGAAGTCAAATGCTTCAGTTGCGGTGTGTCACTTCACGAGTGGGAGAAGAAAGATTCCGCTTACCTGGAACATGCTCGATGGATTCCTGATTGTCAATACCTACCTTGAGTGGCATACCATGTCGTTTACAAAACCAGCTTGGCAAGGAAGCAAAACGTTGGACAACATCTAGACAAGTATTTAAACGCCATTTAAAAAATAATATTCAAAGATTACCAAACGAATTGCAGGAGAAGATTTACATTCGGCAGGGACTTGTCAGAGCAAATTCACAATAGGTGACTAATGAACTGTAATGTCGAGAAACTGACAAAAGTCAACAAACAACTCAGATTTCTCTGGATCAAGACTTTGTTCTTCACATTATTCATGATGTATGGACCGTTTACATCAGAAGATTTTTTTTTACCATTCTTGGCCGTTACCCTGAATGGCAGTGATCAGAAACTACTCATTACGTCCGTCACGTTCGCTCTAGAAGAAGTCTTTGACTGACATGGTCATGGATATTTTACAAGAGAAAATTTGTGGTTTGCCTGTGGAGTTGAGAGAACGCATTTACCGAGAGTTGGTGAAAATACAAGTGAAACGCAAAAAACAATTGCATCGTTACGTCACCGATGTTTGAACCACTGGTACCTAAATTCTATAAGAGGACTGGTTCATGTGAAAGCGTTCCAGTGGTCAGACATTGTTCAACTGGACAAGGAGCAGAAGACTTTGATTGCTACTCATCCTGCTTCTTACAGGCTAGCCAATCTACACCGAATTCAAGAAGAAGTTGTTGTTGTTGTTGTTATGGGGCTTAACGCCATTTTTCAGCACACGATAGGCTATACATGGCGGCCAGTATTAATGGTGGAGGAAGAAACCGGGAAATCCCCAGAAAGAACCACCGACCCACGAGAAGCTACTGGCAAGCTTTCTCACATATCCACAATCGCCGAATCTTAGACTCGAACCCACGAAGACAGAGATGAGATGGCAGTGATCCGTAACGGAGAGTGCTTTAGACCACTCGGCCACTCAAGAAGAAGAATTCGAGGGTTACCAAAATCTTTTACACAATGTAAACTTAGTTCAAGAGGACACTTTTGTGCAAGGCGTGGTATTTGCGTTAGTGACTAAATATTTTGGATACGTCGACGGAGTACGACCACTTCTGTGCAAAAAGTACATTTACAACCTCCGACAAAAGAGGTATAAAAACGAATTTCCATGCCACGACCTTTATCATTCGTGATACAACAGATTCCGTGGAAGGAAATCAATGACACTATTCAAACGGTGGAGGATTACCATCTCATTTTAAGAGAACTGTTTCCATCGAATTGGGGTCGACGTATGGTGTGTGTCTTAGTGACTTGCTTTCTGGGATTTCGTTTACCGGCCGATTCTTTGTGGACTCTTTACGAACAGTACATACCACCCAAAACAAGAAAGTGGTCCCTTTAAATGTACACGAAAAACCTATTCTTTTAAAAGCGTTGCGCTTTCATCTCGATACTTCTCGACCTCTACAGGAAAGAAAGATTCGTCATATTTCAGGTACTGAAGATGTGTTCGATGACGAGTGTGTAGCTTGTGACTTACACCCTCACTGGAAAGATGTAAGTGACTGGAAAAGTTGGGCTCTCGAGGCTTGGACAAAAGAAGTGGCACACTATGCCCAAGATTTATTATCCTAAAAAATTAATACGTTCAGTGAAAAAAGTAACTTTTAAACCTGTGTTAGTGACAGTGCCGGAAGAAGAAGAAGAACTACTCCCTTCAGGACAGGACAGGACCGTCATTGACATCCTCGAAAGAACATTGCGGGAGGACTCCTGTGTGACTGTGCCAAGTGTAGAGACTCTAAGAAAATTACACACTGTCCCTACGATATCACATCTTGATCACCAAAAATATTGTACAGAGTCTTGTTTATATTCCACTATGATCGTTTTGATCTGTCATTTATTCATGTACTTAACCATTTGGCTTTTATGTATTTTTGTCTTTCGTGTTGTTCACTTTAAAAGATGGCAATAAACGTGTCCTGAAAAAAAATATAAAAACTCTTGTCTTGTCTGTCTTCGTGTCAAAAGTGGCATTCCTTACACTACTATTGATGCCTCTACTGTCTCTGATCCCTCTTCCTCCACTTTCAAAGTCATCGACGAACACTTAGATCGTGTCATTTAGGAGGCCTTGTATCTTCGCCATCCCTTTAACATACTCATTGCTGGACCTAGCGGTTCAGGCAAAACCGAATTTGTCAAACGTTTGATCGAACATAAACATCATTTGATCGATAGTCCACCTCAACGAATCGTGAGGTGTTACAAAGAGTGGCAATCGGCGTACAACCTTCTGTGAGAAAGTCAAAGCAATTCAATCGTCTTTGTGGAAGGCATTCCTGTGAAAACGACAGGATCGTGTCTGATCCCAGTCAAACCCATCTGGTCATTTTCAACGACATGTTAGGAGAAGACGAAGATGAAATTAAACTGTTGTTTACACGCAGAGGGCATCATCGTAATGCCAGTGTCATTTACATCACCCAAAATTTATTTCAACAAAATAAAGTCCATAGCACCATCAGTCCCAATGTTCATTACGTGGTCTTGTGTAAAAAAACCTAGAGAGAAATCGCAAGTGCAAGTCTTAGCCAAGCAGGAACGCCTTGGCTGGCTCATGCATACGAACATGCCACTCAAATTCCTCACGCATAATTACTCGTGGATTTAGAACCCACTACTCCCGATTATTTGCGATTTCGTACCCATCTGTTTCACCACTGGTGCCAAGACGGAGGGCCTCTCGTGTACACGTCTCCGTCGTCGACTTAAGAACAACAACCAAAAATGTCTATAAAAACCTCGGTCACTTTGGGTCTGTCTCACGCAGCGTCAATATGACGTCCCTTCAGTCTGATCTTCCCGTCAAATTGATTCGTGCCTTGTACGGTATCAGTCGCGAAAAAAATCAACAAATACGTGCTCGTGTCTTAGAAGCTAGTCTCAAAGAAATCATTTTGAAACCTGGAGGTAGCGGTTCTCTAGGAGGTGTCATCATTCGTTCCCTCTTAAAATGGGATCCCAATGCTCCGAAAGTCGTTCCCAAGAAGAAAAGTCACTCCCCGACGTACCCAGAAGAGAACGAAAAAGAGGAAAGGTGTCAAGACCAGGTCACAGCTTCAGAAGAAGAAAAAGAAAAGCATACAGAAAACATCTTCTACCCGCAAGAGTTCTACTGCTGCCAGGACGCAACCTTACATTCTCAAACCACGACCTGCCGCAACGGTGACTGCGTCTCCAGTAGCTTCAGGTTCTCTCACTTCTCCGTTGCTGGTGATGACTGCCAAACCCGATTTGACACGTGTCATTCCTAATTTGATGAAAAATTGGAAACCTGCGTCTCCAAAAAGTTCTCCTCCAGTGGTGACATTCACTTCCTCTTTAGCGGCAGTGGCAGCTGATCACAAAGTACATGCCCCCAAAATCAAAGTCCAAGAGAGATCGGGTGTGTTAAAGAGTTTACTGGATTTGTCCAAGCAAGAACTGTACCGATTGAGTCCGTTGCGAACCCCTCCACGACGTGTGATGCCTATCATGAAAATGATACGACGAGCCGGCAATCAGTGCCGACGCATTCCAGTATGAAAAAAAGACCTGCGGTAAACGATAGGCTCAGTGTTTTTGTGCTGCTGAACGCACAACGATGTCCCCTCAAAGACGTGTACACAGTCACCATCGTCGTTCTTCTGTCCAGAAAGGAAAAGTAAAAAGAAAAGGACTGCCTCCTCGTTTAGCCAAACATTGTGATATGTTGTCCGCCCCGTCCAGTGCGCCTCCACCCATGCGAAAAAAGACTCATTCAAACCGCCTCCAAAGATACCGTGAGCGAATGTTGTCTGAATGTCTTGAAAGGCACAATACCTTTGTCTAAACATCAGAAGAATGCTTAGCCAAACATCGACATGTTCTTCGCCAAATGGTCCAAAAGATAATCCGCATTCGTCAAAAGAAAAAGATGTTGGTGCAACGCGGAGGAATTTTACCCCTGTTAGGACCCTTGCTGGGAGCAATAGGTGGACCCGTGCTGAAAGAAGTGTTGGGAACGATGGGACGAAATCTGGAATGAAGATAAAAGGGTCAAGAAGGTAAAAGGGACCTTTAGAATCTAAAGATCTCAGACGTGACCATTGAAATCCGATGGAAGGCCGAAAACTGACTTTAGTACCTTACAAACGATGGATGGAATACCATCGTTGGCAAGAACAAGGGACACCGCATTTACCTCGCAATCCTCAGTTGACTGAGATGTCCCAGTTACAACACGAACTGCAATCGTTGATAGATCTCAGCGATTTGTTAGAAATGGAAAAATCGTAACGATACGGTCAACTATTGCAACGGCTGCAACTCTTTCACCAGAAAACTTTAGACGAAACAGCTCTATCCACTCTGAAAGATTTTAAGACCCTGATGTTGTCCACCACTACCCCCAAAACCACCACTACCCCCAGCGGTCAAGACAGATGCTGCCCCACGGATGCCTGAGGAAGAAGAAGCACGAGAAGTCTTTCAAATACCGTCAGCAGCTCCCATCCCTTATAAGATTGCAGCGTCCTTGTTGACCCCTTCCTCTACCCCCCCAAGAGAAGAACTTAAAGCTTGTGTTAAAAAGATGATGTCCACTCCTCCTTCGACAGAAGTCAAAACGATAGAAGGGAAAGCAGAAGTGGAAAAAGAAAAAAAAGACCAAAGCCATCCCATTACTACCACCAACACCACCACCACTACTCTTGACTACTACTCCCGTGGCACATCGGACACGTAAAGCCGTTTCTAAACCACCCCAACATTCCATCCATGGTAGCATCAATGAAGAGTGGATAACTTATTACAAAATGGAGAAGGTGTTAGACAGCATTTACTACGATCCATCTCATCCTGCAGGTTACGGAGGAGTTCAGAAATTGTATCTTGCTGCCATAACTCAACTGAAAAGTGTCCTTTTACCTCAATTGCAGCAATGGTTACAATAACAATCCATGTACACCTTACACAAACCCATTCGACGAAAATTATCCAGAAGTCGCACCCGAGTGGAGGGTATCGATCATCAAGAGCAAGCCGATTTAGCCGATGTCTCTCATTTGGCCACCTACAATCGTGGCTACCAATATTTGTTTTGTGTCATCGACATCTTTTCCACATTTGCTTGGGTCGTGTCATTGACTTCCAAATCGAGCAGTGAGTTAGTGCGAGCCCTCCAACTGGTGTTGAAACAAAGCAGGCGTCACCCTCTTCGTTGGAAACCGACAAAGGCACCAAATTTCTGAACCAAGCTTTCCAAAAAGAATTGAAGAAATATGACATTCATTTCTCCAACATTGAGAATCCCGAAACCAAATCTAGCATCGTTTAACGTTTTCAGCGCACCTTGAAAGAACGCATGTGGAAATATTTTACGCATCAGCACACTCTCAAGTACATCGACGTCTTGACGCACCTAGTCCAAACGTGCAATCAATCGTATCATCGAAGCATCGGACATGCCCCCCAAGAAGTGACTCCCGACCCTGTTTGGTACGACCCCGACGGTGACTGACCCCAGGAAAGGCGGAGTGTTGGTAGCAGGAGATTGGGTGCGCATTGGTAAAAGCGAAATGCACTTTCGACAAAGGTTACTTACCCAACTTGACCACCGAGTTGTTTCGTGTCACTGAACGAGTGCGTGGCCGTTATCCTCCCCTCTATAAATTGGAAGACATGCACGGGGAAGTGTTAAAAGGAACGTATTACTTGCCCGAGTTACAACGTGTGACCAAAAAACAAGACGAAGTGTACGAGATAGAAACCATTCTCAATCGAAGAACCCGAAAAGTGGGAAAACGACGTGTCAAAGAAGTCAAAGTACGTTGGAAGGGATATCCTCCCAGTTTTGACTCTTGGATCGACACGTCGCAAATCATCGACTATAAAAAGATGTGACCATCATGCCCTTCAACACAGCTTCAGCTACTACAGTGACCATTCCTTTCCCCAGTTCTTCTCTGCAAGATGTACAAAAGCAACCCTTGTGGTGTGGAGAACGTGTGCCTAAAACGCAAATCGTCTTTTTCTGCCAAATCTTTGTGGTGTATTGTGTCATTTGTGCTGCCATTGCCAATTTGAGTTTGCAAGAAAGAGACAAACAGTTGTGGACCATTTTACTCCGCAGTTGCATTGGTTACCTTCTTCCCAATCCCTCCTTGAAATATTCCTTTAACGGGAACAACAACGGAAGCCTTGCGTCCAACGTCAGTCCCGCTTCCAACAGTCACCATTCTAACAATAACCCTCCTTTAGACACTCCTCCGACCTCCAGTGACCCCTCGGACACTAGAACTCTGGAATTTTGAATAACCAATTTTACTTAACGTTACCCAGTGACAGTTCCATGGAGGTGTTTTCCAATAACACCTTATGCTGTAACACGGCCAAATTAACTCAGGGCATCCAATTGACCTTACGCCAGACGACAGATCGCTCCGCCTACTAAATCACGTGACTTAAACTCCGACAAACATGCAGTATTTGGCAAAGAAATATGTTTCAGTTTAAGTGATATGTTTATTTAATGTGGTTTGTATTATTCTTAAAAATATATAATTACAAAGTTGCATTAATTATACTGCAGTAGACAATATTTATATATGTAGTTCAAGTTCGTACATTAATAACCTAAGTGTTTCATTTCAGTAAATAATAACAATCAATTGTAAAGCTGTTTAAGAACTTATTCATATGAAAGGAAATTTGCTCCAAAAGATGCTGATGTATTTAGCAGATAATGTTATCCTTGTTAATTATATCTGACTTATGTTTATGCTGCCTTGGAAGTATATGAATTAAAAATTAATAACAAAATCGTAAATAATTACTGTTTAGAAGTATACTGTTGTACATAATAATTTTAAGGTCTGCTATGTTCGTCAGATGGAATTTTTGATCAATGATGTCTGTTGATGTAAACATGTAAATGCATGCTTAATATATCGGAAGATAATTATTTGAAACCTTTATTTTGTATTTCTTTATTACTAATTACATTTTTGTATCCCCATCCCTCCTTCAACCCAATGAGAAAGTAAAGCGTCACTCTAGTGTCTGAAAGATCGAGACGATAAATCATTAATTTTGGGACCAACCAACATTAAAGTGTAAATTTTCAAACTTTAAAATAATGCAGCCTTGGGTTCAGTGCTTCCTATACAAGAATAAATAATATATATCAAAGCCCGAAAGTTAGGGGGTTCTACTCCTATATGAAACGTTAATTTTTACACACACACACACACACACACACACACACACACACACACACACACACATATATATATATATACTATATATATATATATATATATATATATATATATATATATATATATATATATATATATCAATTTCAATTTCAAATTCTTTTTTTTTTTTTCAAGCTATCAACGGGACATACTTTTATGCAAACAAACACGCTGTAATTGCCATCAATTGTGTCTTTATTCAGCTGATCGTACACGCGACAAGTCGTTATCCATCGATGTTTCGCGTATGTTTCGGGAAAGGAATACATTTAATTCCTCCATTTAGACGATCTGGATATTGACTTTCAGAATGACAAGACTTCTTTTCACCGTTATCAATCGAGAAATCAACATATCATTGCAAAATTTGTAAATACTTATCATAATCAATGCATTGTTGCTACAAGCTGCTTGTCGGAGGAAAATGGCGGACTTAAGCAATGCATGGATGTGTGTCTTATTTACGCTCGCTGATTGGTTAATTGATCCAGCGTGATTGACAAGTGGCGATAGGTCAATTGGATCACGAAGCCTATTGGGAAGTGGCTTTGATGGAAATGATTCACCCTACACAAATCAAAAACATAATTGAAAATCAAAACACTTTTACGGTAGAAGTTCATGACGAGCTAGTGCAACAACACATCGATGAACACGTCACTGTAGGTGACACTATGAAATCACAAGATCTCAAAAGTAAACGGACCACTTATCGATTGAAAATTATCCCAGGCTTTTATTTTAGGGTTGAG
The DNA here is from genome assembly GCA_016617855.1 of Megalonaias nervosa. NCBI lineage: Eukaryota > Metazoa > Mollusca > Bivalvia > Unionida > Unionidae > Megalonaias > Megalonaias nervosa. The sequence goes on along the minus strand of JAECUM010010352.1, from coordinate 62,390 downwards.
CATATGGTGAACACAGTTGCTGACAGGTTCAACGTCGTGTTTGGCAAAGCCTTGGAGAAAACCAGAAAAAGATTCACGATCGAATACCATCAAATAGCTCGTCGCCTACTGATCAAATTCTCAGAGGACAAAGTATTGACCATTACAGTTTGTCCTGAATTGTATGAAATTTTGAGTAGAGACCCCAAGTTGATCAAGATTAGAAACGAAATACCAGCTGTTACCAGCAACTTTGATTTTGCGAAATATTTTTCGATCCCCTGTAGAAATAAATCAAGGACTGAATTTGATCTTTGTGTACTCCGATGTGGTGGACTACAATGTGGTAGGACACATCTCCGAACCATTACTTCGTGCCATTCCTTTCAAAGTGGATTCTGCCACGAACGCTGACGAGGAAGATGGAAACACCTATCACGTTCACCGCGACTTTGTACATCCTTACTATTTGCCCGTCAGTAAGTCGTATTTCGACATTGTCAACTTTACTATTAAAAGAGATCTAGGACAAAATATTCCATTCACCAAAGGGAAAGTTACAGTGAAACTCCATTTTCGAAAACGATTACTCTAACCTCTTGTCATTCATGTATTCTGTGTACCAAGGTGTCGCTCGACAGCGAGGACATGGTTTCGGAGAGACTCTGAAATCAGCCTCTCGTTCGGTGGCTCCCGTTTTGAAACCGATGGTGACACGGGGATTACACGCCTTGAAAGATGCCGCGTTGACGCAAGGTAAATAATTTCTCCAAAATGTCATCATTGACAAAGAAAATGCCAAAGAAGCTTTCTTGACAGCAGGCAAAAATGTCTTGCTTCAAATGGGCAAAGACATTTTGGGCCGACGAGAAACTCCTATAAATGCCTTGGACGGTACCGAGTCAGGCATTCCTACTTCCTTAATGCCACAGCAAGGACAAGGTAGAAAAAGACGACGAAGACGCCCCTTCAGAGGACTTCACACCCCCAGAGCTAAAAAAGACTAAGAAAAGAAAAACCATCCGAGACTTAGACGTTTTTGACTATTAATCACAGAAAGAAAGAAAATGTTGCACCGAGAGTCTTGCGCCTGTTCCAAGTCGGAACTGGATCTATTTGTCATGCCATCCACCATGATGACGATGCAAGAATCCCAATGGGTCGAATTTCATCCCGTCTCCTCTGTGATGGATTCAGCTCCCATTAAGTTTGAAATCAAAGGGCAACCCGAAGATTACATCGATCTGAATAGCAGTTACTTGTACCTGAAACTGAAAGTGATCAAAACGGACAACACCAATCCGAGAGCCGATGCCAGAGTAGTTCCCGTCAACAATTTCATGCATTCCTTGTTCAGCGAAGTGGATTTGTACTTGAATAACAAACTGGTCAGCAGTAGCATGGATACTTACCCTTACCGAGCGTAACTGGAAAATCTCTTGACGCACGGAAAAGAGGCCACGAACACTCATCTTGAGGTTTGCGTGGTATGGAAACCTGACATAGCAGGTGAGGACGCATTTAACGACACAGCCCTGACAGCAGATGACAATCCTCACAACGCGGGCTTCAACGATCGTCGAAAGAAAATCCTGCAAGATCGTAGTTTAGAACTGATGGATCGTTTGCATTTGGACATGTGGTTGCAAGACAATTATTTGCTCCATTTGATGACTCATGCCAAAGAGTGCAAAACCAACATCCAAGAAGCCAGACTTTACCTGACGGATAAAATTACGGAATTGACCAAGAAAGATTGCTATGGATGTCAAAACGATCATCGCAGTCAAATTCAACACGATAAATGTCTGATGATGAATCAAGAAGAAGAATTGGACGAGTATCTGGACGATACTTGGAGTCTCATCTCGGAAGAAGCAATGTTGCATGAGTGATATAAAGGCTTGCGTGATCATTCGTGCCCTCCATTGACTACTTTGGAGATCTATCGCATAGAAGCTCTCTTAGCCCAAAGTGTGGAGACGCAGCAAAGAAGTGGTTACTTGTCAGAGATTTTCAAGCAAAAAGTCAGAATTGAATTGATGACTTATCATTACCTGTGAAAAACAATTGATACCTGAGAACTTTATTACCTTTTGAACAACAGTTCGGACACTGCTTCTTGGAATCCTGTGGTGTGCTCTATAGATGGACTACTTAGTCGCAAACCTCAAGACCATCAAACTTATGTCATCAACACGGACGAGAGTCATCTCCCAAGAACCCACTGGGTAGCCGTCTACTTCCCTAAAGAGGATTGTATAGAGTATTTTGATTCGTATGGATTACCCCCTTTGGAAGACGACATCATCGACTTTATGAGATGAAATGCCCAGAGGACACGATTCAATGATGTGAAATTACAAGGCACAGTCTCCATGGTGTGTGGACAATATTGTGTGTATTTTCTTCATCATTGCAGTCTTCGATATCCTATAGAACATTTGGTGACTTATTTTGATCGTAACTCTTCTAGAAACGATGAGAAAGTAGATCGATGGTTTTGTGACCATTATGGCTATCTTTTGTCTTTAGCTAGGAAACGTAGTGTACATTAATGGCCTCATGACTTCCATCAGTGGAAATCTAACATGATTTCACAACGTTGTCAACCTTGTCAAAAAAAGTTTGTTTGATGTTATTGTTAATTGTTAGTGGTTAGTTGTTTGTTAAATAAAAAATGTTGTGTTTTGAAACAAAAATGTGTCTGTCGTTTGTTTAAAAAAAACAAACAACCACTGTCAATATATGCTCTTTGACTTCTGTCTATCCCTCACCATGACATTAGGTATCACAGCGTTCCGACCCAACAAAAATCCAGTAGGGATGTTTTCTATCGTGTCCGCGTTTGAACCATATAATACCTAATATTGACTCAACTAAACTGTGTCGCTTAGACATATTTGTAGTTATAAACTGATAGAGAATTATATGAATCTACACTACGTACTATTCAAATTTGATTGGTAGGCGTTTGGAAAATTTACAAACTTTATAGAGTTGGCTAATTGCAGAGGTGGCTAACACATTATTGGTATAGGGCTGTCCATTAGCTCAACTGGACTGACTTTGAAATAAGAACGGACTGTTGTCTCAGGGCTGGTACGACATCCATAGCCTCCGCGCCAGTTTGCCGAGACCTTTCCCGCCTTTTCCAGACTCGGACCCCCGTTCATGGACGGAATGTGGAACGATTTCCACCCGTCCACACACCAGGTGCCCGAATGAGACGTCATTGCTGCCAACCAATGGCAGCGGGCGTCTCTTAACGATTGGTTGTCACCTGGTGGTAACGCAGTAGAGCTGACCATGTTTGAGTGTGTGTTGGGTCTATTCCCTCTCAAGCAATAGCCTCTAGCTGGTAGAGTGGCTACAACATTACTCAGTCGTCACCAGCTAGTATTAAAGAAACATATTGGGCGTATTTAACAGCCCTCTTTGAGGGCATCAAAGCCTGACGGATGTGGCACGCTTTCCTTCCCCCAGGACTATTTAGAAATCCGCTATGCGGATATTAACCGGTCGCACATGCCCGTAAGGGCGAAAGCGACCTAAATCTAAGGTCAGTCAGTCAGTCAGTCTGGCCATCCATGGTTGACTCGTCTATCTATGAACATGCCTTCCAGACTAGCCAAGGTGAACGAAGCTTACGTGAATTTACATCGTGTCAGGCAAAACCTGATACCAAAGCCTGAAGAGATAGACAATGTCAGGATGTTAACAATAGCCCAAGACCATTTAGAAGAGGTCTTCAGAGAGGAAATCAAGAAAGAACAAGAAGAGTGTACAGAGAAGTACAGACTTCAGAAGCAACATAGAGAACAGCAACAACAACAACAGCAGCAGCAGCAACAGCAGCAGGAACCAGATAGAGGTTTTGTCGACTGCCGTGTGGACACCAAGGAGTTCTCCTTCTTTTTCCGCAGAAGCAGACCGTATCCTGTAGAAAAGCCTACAGCCAGACGGGGACGCAATCTTAGTAAAAGATTGCCATCTCTCCCCGTCAACAAAAACAACCCTTTTCAAGGTTACCCCAACACTCTAGAAAAGATATACTAATTCAATTGCCAAAAGAAAAATGTGTTTGTATGTTTTGAAAATAGAAGTGTGCCTCTAAGCACTTCGTTTCTCTGTCTTATCCGATAGTGCATGTCTGTGTTTGTAAGTAAGAAAGTCAACGTAAGTGTTTCTTTTACGACCGTGCGTTCCATATTATAGTAATAGTGATATAGTAAGTTTTGGGGTTAGGGGATGTTTTCCTTCACGTCCGTGCTCCACGGATATAAAGCCTAGCGCTCGTCAGTCTGGTTACCAACGTTGACCAGTCAACATTGAACATGAATAGCAGAATCACAAAACTATTGGAGCTCCAGATGCATCTGGAATATGCTAGGAGTCTCCTAGACGAACAAGCGATGGAGGCAATACAGGAGGAAGCCAGAATAGAAGAGGATGAGGAGAAGAGGAAAAAGAAGAAAGAGAAGGAAGAAAGAATTCTGCCACACCTCCTACTGAGGCCTCAGTGTGAGATCAAACCTGAGGTGAGGACAAATCCACAGTCAGTACCAGCACGGCAAACAAGACCAGCACCAAGACCTGTGGCTCCCCAAATTGAAAACTTGAGAGAGCAACCACAACAACAACAACAACATCCTCGGGTCTGGCATAGAAGACAGAGGGAAGTCTTTAGAATCCCAGAAACTGAAGATTGGGGTTTCTGATGCCACTCAAGAGGCCTCTGTGCTCCCAATCACAAATGTCAATTGGGTAAATGACTGGAGCAGGAGATGTGTCTGTGGAGCCCGGCCTGGAAGCTGTCACCATTAGCCAGGTGTAATTGGAGTTCGAAGGAAAAAACAACCCTTCTCAGGGTTAAACAGATCTCTACAAATCAAGTTGCCAAATTGTGTGAATGTAGGGTAGTGTGGCTATAAGCACTCACTCCTGCACTGATGTTTGTGTGTGTGTGTGTGTGTGTGTGTTTTAAGCGTTCGCGTACGTTTGTGTGGATAGTAGAGTGCGTGTATTTGATGCGGTCGATTTCGTTTGTGTGGATAGTAAATATGGTGTGTTTTTCTTCTCTTCCCGTCTGTGTTGATAGTATAGTGTGTGTTTTTCTTCTCTTCCCGTCTGTGTTGATAGTATGGTGTGTGTTTTTCTTCTCTTCCCGTCTATGTTGATAGTATAGTGTGTGTTTTTCTTCTCTTCCCGTCTGTGTTGATAGTATAGTGTGTGTTTTCTTCTCTTCCCGTCTGTGTTGATAGTATAGTTTGTTTTGCTTCTCTTCTCGTCTGTGTGTTAGTATAGTGTGTGTTTTTCTTCTCTTCCCGTCTGCGTTGATAGTATAGTGTGTTTTTCTTCTCTTCCCATCTGTGTTGATAGTATATTGTGTGTTTTTCTTCTCTTCCCGTCTGTGTTGATAGTATATAATATGTGAAGTGAGTGTAAGGAATGTTTTCCTTCACGTCCGTGCTTCAAGTATATAAAGCACTGCGATCTTCATTCGCGCCATTCAATGCTGAATATAAAAAATGACAAGTAACATGGAGAGGATGCAGAGATTGCAGGAGGTGGTAGACACGCTAGGCATGATGGAGGAGATGCTAGTTAGAATGCAGTTTGGGGCTTATAGTCCCCACAGACTAAGTATGGAGATTAGCAATTTAAAGAAAGGGAAGGATATCTTATATGAGATGATTAGAATAGAAAAGGAAGAAAAGGAAGATATAGAAGACAAACAGAGGATGAGAGATTGGAATGAAAAAATTGAAAATGAAGAAGAAAATGAAAAAAGGAAGAAACAGAAAGAGGAGGAGGAGAAGGGGAAAAAAAGGAGGAAAAGATTCAAAAGAAGACAAAAAGTTTAGGACAAAAGATAATAAGTTGGTGGAGGAAAAGAAGAAATTAGAAGAAGACAAACAAGAAGAAGAAACCCAAAGGCCCTTTTCAGGACCAGTACCGTGACGTCACCCTACCTGTTCTATTCCTATTATCAATATACAAAAACCCAACTTTCCTTTGACGCTATAGTGACCCAGGGTTTATTTTGACGCCAAAGTATCCCAGGGCATTTTTGTTGACGCCAAACGTGACGCCAAACGTGCCCGGGGGGGGGGGGGGAGAATTTGACTGGATTTCCCATTGACGCTAAAGTGCCCCCCCCCCCTCACTGCTTATATTATACATGAAATAACAAATCCATGTGGGGATAAATTGGCAATATTGAAACAGACAAGACGATTTTTTCCCAATTCCCTTTCGCGAGTCGAATCAAAAAGTGTCGGTCAAAAAATTCAATGAATAATAAAAAAAAATTTGCGACGACAGATCTGAGTCTGTGCAGTTTCAGCTGGACTCGAGTTATACGCGATTTTAGACGGACTTAGATTAAACATAAAAAGGCGTTATGTCGAAACAATGCCAATGCTCTGTTCCCCACAATGTTTACGCGTGTATTAAGGGTTGATATAGCAAACTGGCTGAAATTGGACAAAGAAAATCTATGTATACAGAATTACACTACTGTGTAATCAATGTGTGGATTTATTAAATACTGAGCTTTATGATATTATATGAATCGAAAGTGCACGAGGATCCTTTAACATTTTAACTACAATTAGGTTTCGTGGACGGTGGATCACGTTCGTATTAAAACACCCATTGAACGTGTAGGACTAAACAAGGCGTTGTTTCTGTTCGATCGCAAAATCTCAAAGTATGCAATCAAGTCTGTGTGAAAAACAAGGTTTAGGTTGTCACGAACAAACGTATCAGAAATAGAAGGTATTTGCTTGTAACGAATATATTTCACTGAGTGGGCTAAACTGTATATGCAAGAGTGGCGAAACCCGAGTTTTTCATCCACGTAAAGAAATATATCCATTACTTACTAAACTCAGAACAAGCAAAACTTTTCTTAATTTATCCAGCGCGATAATGTCAACTATATACTGTTTACGTACTGCTGTGTTTTGTGTATATTCGCACGGAAAATATAAGTAGTAACACCATTTTCTTTCCTTAAATTAAGGCAAAAATGAACATAAACTTAAAAAAATTGAATAAAAACCACCTCTGCCCTCCACCCCCCCCCCCAAAAAAATATGCAGGTTGTGGGAATTTAACATGATACTCCTGCGTAACAGGTGTTGAACAGGATACTCTTGGGTTATACGTGATCATGTTTACTACTAAACCATGCATGGAACAAAATGTCGGATCTAATTTCTTGATCATAATGTGTTCCGTGTCCATTGAGCGTAGTGTCAAAATATATGCCGTACTTCACTCTAGTGATTTATCAAAATTATCTTTATTGGAAAATCTGATAATTCACGGGATAGCATACAAATAAAGACTTGTACATTTTGCACGTTCTTTCTAATTGGTATATTGATTTCGTACAAAATCTCGAACGATATCCGCGTCAGTAGCTCAGTGAATATTCAGGTTAGCGTCTTTAAATGTAGCTAAAAGTACGAAATTAGTTTCGCACAAGAAGTATTACAACACAATTCGACAGACAATCAGCGTAACACATCTCATTCAATACATATTGAAACAGGGTGGTCTGTTCACATCAAATTCCTCCATGCCGCAATGACCTCGAGAAGAGTTGGTTTGTATGTTAATGATAAGCTTTCCTATTCGGATCTTCGGTCATAATGTTGCCTCCCTTGTGATTTCTTCTGGCAGCAAAATATTGTTCATCAGATAAATCACAACATGAAAAGACATTAAATATAAATTTTAAATAGTTTACCAATTTTATTTTTTTATTTTTATACGTATGGATATATTTCATCCAATCAACATAACCAAGCAGTTACCTATTTTCGAGGCCACACATTACCACGGCGTCCTTTACAGAAATATTTTAATTAGCAGAGTGATAACGGAAAATTTGCTTTGAAACAAATCAGTACAAGCTTTACATTTGCTGTTCTTCGCTCGCATGCAAACAATTTTAATGTTTACTATCTGCCTTCTGAAGTTACTTTTGCAGAGAATAAAACATAGACGAATTCAGTTAAAAACAGCACTTGGGCCGTGACCGTATATATTCGTGATAGAGAGACTTAAGTTTAAAATTAACAATCACGAAGATACTGTCGAAAACTTTTTTTTTTAAATGAACATCAGAATATGTTTAATGAATATTCAGCTCAAACATCAGTTATGGCTACATTTACCCTAGTACAGTACAGTTTTTCCTGACTGGTTAATTTTTATTGTAATAATTACTTGCCAGATTCTTCATGATAACACGTGACAATCAATGTGGAAGTTTTGTTAGTTGTCAAACTATAGTGCATCTATCCAAAAAAGGCTGCATTAAGAGGGTTTCTTAAAAACTGAACCCCATGCTACAGAACCTGAAGATCACTCAGTTGGTTTTTAAACTGGCATCACTTACTAGACAGCATGTGTGATCTAATGTCATTCATTGTTTCCACAACTTTCCGTGACCCCTGTTTTCAGTTTCATTGATTTAACAGTTACTGACAAACACCTTTCCTAACTAGCCTGAGTTAGTAGAAATTTTGTTTTAGAAATCAAATTAAATTTCTCTAACATGATCTTAGGTTTAACTTTTTATACCAGATTTTAAATTTGAATGTCCATTTGTCTACATTTTGTTTCGGGTAGTAAATGATGAAACTGGTAACTTCATCACTGAGTGAATGGGCATGGCATTGAAAGTAGGTACTTCCTAATACAAAATCTACTAGACTGTACTTCTAATAAGGTCACCATGACTAGTATTTTGGTTTGCTAGTGAAAATAATGAGATTGAACTCTCCAATTCAGATTAACTCGGATATGTTGAACATACCATTATTTGTTTGAAACTATCATTTTTCTGGTCTTCGACAATAGCACAGTCAGCATATTGGAAATATTGTAGTCCATATTACAGTCAGCAAATTTAAATTCTTGTAGTCCATATTACAGTCAGCAAATTGGAAGTCTTGAAATAGCCCTTTCGAAGTGTGCGGTAATCAGTATTGTCCTCGTCCATAGCAGAGACAAATTGGAAATCTATTGAAGTCTTGAAATAACCCTTTTAAAGTGGCTGGTAATCAGTGTTATCTTCGTCCATATTACAATCAGCATATTGAAAATCTTGAAATAGCCCTTTTAAAGTGGATAGTAATCAGTGTTGGCCTCGTTTGAGTCGATAAAAAATATAATAATAACAGAAAAATAAGGATATTTTTGGATATCATAAGGAAGAGAATTCCCAATGCTCTAGAAACTGAGTCTAAAATGGCAGGTTAGATAAGGTTCCAAATTTTACTACGTTAACTCTGATGCCTCTGGGATTGGAAACAATTGTTTATATTATCAAGGGTCATTAAACTACATTATAAAACAACTTAGATTACAGCTATTTGCATTATCAAGGGTCATTGTACTACATTATAATATAGCATAGATTATGGATCATGGTAATCTCTTACCAATGAAGGCGGGAACACTCTTTTTGCACCGCTGTTGACGAATTCGACATTTTCTCCTCAGACGCATATTATTGCTCAAGAGACCCTTGTCAATCAAATGATGCCAGTTCTTTTTATACTCAAACTCATCTTGTTTTACCAGTCACTCGTAAATATTCTGACAAAAGTCTTTCCAATGCATTGTTGAGTATTTTGCACTCAGCGGAACAAATGTATGTATCACAATCCGTATAATAACACAGATGATGGAACACGAATTGCCAAGAATAAGAACAAAATATCAAGAACAAGTATATTATAACACACTTTCGTGTCACAATTATTGATGTAAAGTTGTATGTGTATATATTATGTTTATCTATATTTGTGTCTTTTAATGTAGGTTGCAATGATCATTTATAACAATACATTATATGGGTAAGTTTTATCCATGAGAATCGATTCTATTTTCAGTTAATGAGCTATAAATATGTTGTTTATTTCATAATGACCTGACAAGGTTCTAGTAAATTAATCTATGTTCAGCTGGAATTTTGAAAGTGTTCATCTGTCTGTTTGGACTAAAACAGTATTTCTTTTAATTATTGTGAATTCGTTCTGGACAACGCCATTGTGATACATCAAGGCTTTTGACACCTCAGGACATTCAAGGTTATTGGTACATCGGCACATTCCAGACCCAGATTTCATTCGGAACATTATTCTTTTGGACTTGTGACAGAACTTTATGGATTATTTTGTATTTAATTCACAATAATTAAAGTTCCTAGTGTAGCGGTCTCAGGCAGTGCTACATCTCCAAACTTAAATTCATTGGTCTCATCTCTGCCTCTAACCCACAGATCTTGTTATACTAGCAATAAAATATAAACTGCATGTCTCCGGGATCAGACGTCCAGTTCTGTAACGAAGTAGACAAATTAACCTCGTCTTCAAGTGCAAGAGGTCCTGTTGTGAGACTTTTGCTTTCAATGCCCTTTTCCTGTTTATCTTGCAGCAAGTGCCTGGTACGTTTTGTGGAAATTTTCTGTCCCTTAGTGATATTTCATTTATTTTTGTGCTGCAACTTAGTTTGTTGTTAATATTTTATAATGTTTCCCCGGCCATTTCCTCTCGAAGGCAAATTATTTCTTTATAGTCTGTTACGTGTCTAGGCCCGTACAAAAGTAAAAAGAAAAGTGTGAAGAAAACAAGCTTTGTAAAATTTAATAAAATAATTTATTTCGCTAGCAAAACAAGGTAAAAATGAGAAAAAGGACTTACGGTTTACGAACCAAAGCCAAAATTAATCCAAGAATTAAAAAATATAAGTCCTATCAATGAAACGCCCTAAATAAATCACAGTTCGAATTCCGATGAAATTCAAGATGATAGACGATGACGTCTTCAATGGTCTGCTTTGTCCTGATGTGTCAACAGGTCTTTGTTGAATCACAAAGAATAATATTCCAGTTTGGAATTCCGAATAATTTTTAATAAATGTCTTGGTCCAAGAATTCTGTAAGGAGCACTCGTATGTATGTTTTCCAGAGAAATGTGTGTGTGTGTGTGTGTGTGTGTGTGTGTGTTTTGCTATACTTGCGAGGACCTAAGTTTGAATGCACACCAACATCTCGAGGACTTGACTACATTGTGAGGACTTACACACCAGTCCTCGAAATGATTCATCGGCAAATGGTTGAGAATGATCATATTAGATGAACTACGTGTTATTGTGATAGTCCTCACAAAGTCGGTAATGTCTGACAGTGAGTTACACTCCGTGCGTATAGTTCACACAATTTACAGTCTTCCTTGGGCTGTAGACTGATGTGCAAACGCTTAGCCAATCAGAAGGCGTGTGACTACTGATTGTTTGTCATCCAATCAGAACATCGCTTCTGTGCAGTGTCACAGTAAATTTCGTATACCTATAAATACGACTCATAAAAATAACTACTAGTATTATTAGTGATTTAAAAAGAATAATTTTGTAATAATGGTAAATTGGTGATGCCAGCAAAAAGTGCGATATTTTAAGCCCGGTGAGACTGATATAGTGCGGTGTTTTTGGCGCTTGATTTGGTGTGTACATGGATTTTATTGCTTCGAGACTTAATGCGCCTGTGACCTAACTCTTGCAAGATGCCAAGACCTACTCGATCGGACTGGTAAGAAACAAAAAGATTCTTTATATAGTTGTTTATTATATTCGTCCAAAACAGCTGTCCGTTCTTTCATTCGTTATGATCTGTGACAACTTGCTTGTGTCCCGTTCCACCAATGATCTTGATGCACAGGGCCTCGTAGCATTGCTTATATTCAACTATCAGTCATACACATAGTATAAAATAATATTATGACCGACAGTTAAATTGTAAGCAACAATACGAGCCCATGTGCGAAGGTCGTGATTATTATATTCCCATGTCGCAAACAGTTTACACTGATGTCATAAGAGTGGGTTAACGACGAAGTGAATCACTTCTCTCTCTCTCTCTCTCTCTCTCTCTCTTCCTTTTCAGCTTCATTGTTGAGAGAAAAGCAGAGCAAAATGAACTTTATAGTACAAGAAGAATATTGTGCTTTTTGTTTTTGTTTTTTTTGTTTTTGTTTTTTTTATTCAAAAAAGAACGAAAAAGAAAAATAAAATTAAAAAAGTCAGATAGGCAAGGAAAGGAAAATGGAATACCTCTGTATCAGTACCTGATACCCTCGAAAAGTAAATGGTTGGTCCCTTTCAAGCTAGTACAGTTCTCTTGAAGATGCAGTATATGCCCCAACAGAAGAAAAGGCCCTGTACATGACAGACTCGTTGATAAACAAACTTTTATATCTCTTTTCTTACATGAATAACGAAATTACTCTGCTTGTTAAATCCACGGGAAAGGCACATTTGTAGTTGTCATTCTTTTCTTTTGCTTGATTCGACATTGTAAATATAGGAGGCAGACAACATAGTATTTTCCTTCTATGTGCTTACATATGTAGTCGTATACTCCTTCTCTGAGAATGGACTTATCCATGAACCAGAAATGATTGACAAGCATGGTGTTCTTTTAAACTGAAAACTTTATTTGAAGTGAAACATGCAGATGATAACTGTTAGGCCCCCCCCCCCCCCGGCATAATCAGGTTTGAAATTATAAATCAATAAATGAACTGATTAAGTTCTGAGCATCTTTGATCTCATTTGTGCTTGTGTTTTTTAAATTGGAAGGGGTGGGTGGGTACCAATAAACGGGGAGGTATATTCAGACTATAGTTTAAGCTCGATTTAGTGGAACGTAATGTTGTTACTGAATGGGATGGAATGGGATGGCCATGTCAACATGTGATATGTCAGAGCACTTTTCACATCAACACATATATTCCTGCTGAAAATTAATTCTCAAGTTTGGAAAACTGCATATTGCTATTTATACCTCTACACTTGACACAAAGCCCTAACAAACTTTATTGTATTAGGACTTATTCCATAAATATATAAGAATGTCAGCAGCAACTGGCTATGAGTCAGCTGCGAGACTGCAACTATAATTAACAGCCACCATATTGCTTACATCAACATATAGTGTTGACAACAGCTTTCTTGGACAAATAAGTCTGTTGTAATATTTGTTTCACTGATGTTTTGTTACATTGATACAGTGCTATTTACTTAAACAAGTGCTATTTCCCTGCTAATTATTAACACATGGTTAGTAGTTGGCCTAGACTGGACATCAGAAGATGACACTGTCCTGTGCCATAAATATATGGTTCCCACATACAAATCTTGGTGACGTCATCCAAAACTATATGGCTCCCAAACTACCCGAGTTAAGATTTGTCGCACTTCGCACCTTCACACAAGTCTACTAATCCCTGTGCCACTGTTGTAATATATGCCCCAGTATAAAACAGTGTTTTAGAGTAACAACAGTAGTACATAGAAAACTCAGATTTACAGGGAAAATGCGACAAAAAAACTTGCTTTAGCATTCCTAGAGGTTTTCTTATATTTATCATGATTTTGATTGGGGGATAGATTTTGTCTTGAAAGCAAAATTAATCAGATTCGGGGAAAATTATGGTATTATAATAAAATGGCTTACTTGTTAGTACAAAATATAGCTTATTAGATTTAGCTTATGACCCATTTTTAAAAAATCAATGACCAATGTGCATATGCATCCATCATAACTCATTTCTCGAAAAGTGCAGATAATTGTAGACAAAGACAAAGTTACAGGAAAAGATTTTAATTTCAATTTATTATCATTCTTACCTTTATCTTCAAAAAGAACTAAATTATATAGGTCAGATTAAGTTAAATATCAAGATTCTGTTGCAGGATTATTGAAAATTTGTTTTTAAAGTAAAATTGCTTTTATCATCATCCAAGATCATAGTACCTTGATATATAACAAATGTTGTTGTTGTTGTTGTTGTTGTTGTAGGGTTTAACGCAATTTTTCAGCACAAGATAGGCTATACATGGCGGCCGGTATAACTGGTGGAGGAAGAACCCTGGAAAACCCCGGGAAGAACCACCAACCCAAGAGAAGCTATTGGCAAGCTTTCTCATGTATCCACATTAGCCGAGCCTGAGACTCAAACCCACGCGAATGGAGGTGAGACGGCAGTGATCCGGAATGGTGAGCACTTTAGACCACTCAGCCACCCGGGGCGCCTAAAACAAATGTAAAGGATGCCGATACAACTATGAAATGTATCATAAAAGTTTTTGTTTCTTGTAAATATGCTCATATTACAGTAACAAAGAACCACCTGAAAAATATCGGTTACAACAGCTGCGCATGGAACTTGAGAATTCATTACAGTATTCTAAACAGTGTTACTGACGTAGGTGTCCACTGTCTGTCACATTGCCATCACATGTTTAGTAGCTGACTGTTTTAGGCAGAGGTTGGTTTGCCTCATCGAAATAGTTACAAAAGACTTTGATGAGAACCTTACTGAATCAAAACAGGATAATTAGTGAAATGGATTTTTATAGCAAGTTATTTTTTTGTCATTGAGAGATTCATTCTCTTGAGAACTGAGAGTTTATGACGTGGGGTCAAAACGGTGCATCATCAAAATGGAGTAGGTTGATACTGTTATAGTATCTGATGTTTTTCAGACCATGATTTTTCAAGTATAAAGCATATTAATATAGCTGCAATATCTAAACATATACAGCATAGTGTTAGGAATGATTTAAATTACAGCCTTTGAGAAGACACATATTATAAAATGCCTTTGAGAATTTGGAATTAACTGACAAATGACTTTTTAGTTTGGAAATCTATTGATAACACTGCCTCTGTGTGCAAGGAGGACATACCTACCCGGTAGTCAAAACAACAACATGATTGTTTCTACCTTGAGATTCCTTATCCATATTTTCTGTAGATTAAATGAATAGTGCATAGTTTTTATTACTTATGCAGTATTTAATGTATTATTATGACTAGCTTTATTTGAATCTTAAATGATGTTCATGAATTAAGTAGTTGTCCCATTGAAGGCCCCGTTAAGTGGTCAGTAAAGAATTGAATTTTAGAGGCACTGGCTGCATTACTGTTTTAGAAATTAGAAATTAATGCTTGAATGGTGGACTACTATAGTACTAATGTTGCCATCTGAGCAACATAATACTGGTACCCTAGTCCTACTATGTAAGATGTCGCCCCTGATATGTATAGTGGGATTAGGGGTGGTCATTGTCTTACTTCCTGAACAAACTGTGCCAGTGGCCTAGTGGTTAGAGCATCTGCCTTGGATGCGGGAGATTGTGGGTTCGAACCGTGGCCAAGTCATACCAAAAACTTTTAAAAATGGTACTAGTAGCTGCCTCGCTTAGCACTTAGCATTAAGAGGTTAGTGCTATCACTGGTTGGCCTGGTGTCAGGATAATGTGATTGCAGGGCCAGCCTTAGGCTGGTTGGACCGATTTTAAGTTCAGTATGTTATAAAAGTTTTTAAGCTCAGTATCATGTAAAACTTGTTTGAAAGTTTATTTTCAAATGCCTTGTTTACAGGGGGCCCGATAAAATAATCCAAATTGGGATGCACGTTTGCTAAGGCCAGTGCTGTGTGACTGGGTGGGACAGGATGCTACATGTATGTAGCATGAAGCTCCAGTGCTAGACATTGCTATAAACTGTCTCACTGCAGACATCATAACGATGTGACTGAAAAGTTTTTAAAGTTACATTAAAAATTCAAAGCACACACACACACACACACACACACGCACACACACACACACACACACATTTCCTAAACAATTTCCGCTGCAAACATGTTCCATTGTCTAATTGCTTTGGTCATACTGTAGTTAACATGATGCCTTTTTCCTCGTGGAAGTATATCCAGACAGTTGTTGTTGTTGTTATAGGGTTTAATGCCATTTTTCAGCACAAGATAGGCTATACATGGCAGCCAGTATCATTGGTGGAAGAAGAACCTGGGAAAACCCCAGAAAGAACCACCAACCCACGAGAAGCTACTGGCAAGCTTTCTCACATACTCACATTGGTCAAACCTGAGGCTTAAACCCATATAGACAGATGAGATGGCAGTGATCCGTAACGGTGAGCACTTTAGACCACTCGTGGCACCATTTCCAGACAGAATCAATTAGTTTAGTTTGTTTTTAAGTTTTTGACCACCAAAAGTTATTTGTCATTTTGTTAATAGCAAATTTACACTTAGTTCAAATATATTGGGCATATCTCTGCTTCCATAACTCATCAATCTACTGAAATGGTCAACACATTTTGAAAATCAAAACTGTTTGATTTTATCTGTATATACTTCTGTAAGGAGAAAGGCAGAAGAGTAAATTTTGTATGATTAACATGATTAGAATCAAATCTGAGCAGTTTTATCAATATGGGCTGTCTGGTATGAGAGATATTCTTGAAAATGTGTCCTTGTTGTTGATTGCCGATATATTATGCTATCGATCAGTGATTGTTCAGGCAGTGCATGGACCCTCCACCAGTATATATCAGGGGTGATGCCCTACATGGTATGACTGACTGGTACCCTAATAGTAGCTTCTTATAATGCTTCTAACATCTGTTGCATAGTAAAAACGTGAATGGGTTGTTGATACAACCAAAGACTCATCATCCTGACTCCTTGGAAGATATCAACATTGTGC
Organism: Megalonaias nervosa; assembly: GCA_016617855.1. Classification (NCBI taxonomy): domain Eukaryota; kingdom Metazoa; phylum Mollusca; class Bivalvia; order Unionida; family Unionidae; genus Megalonaias; species Megalonaias nervosa. Next base: position 45,809 of record JAECUM010010352.1, on the reverse strand, counting down.
TTGATAAATGGTTCTTGAAATAATGAAATGATGTAAGGCACAAAGTTACGGTATAGAATGTCATTCAGCGTGTTAAAATTCCAGTTAATTTGTTTAAATATGATTACTTTGATTTTGATGACCTCATTTTGCATATTGCTCATTCATTTTGTGTTCCCATTGCAAGCAAGTATTTCTCATTAAAAATAGCTGGTATCATTGTGGTATCCAAAGTCTGTCCGATTATTCCGCAGTGTTGTTTTGTCTCTTCATGTCTTTTTGCTGATATTTAACCCAGATATGTATCATAGCTAGACAGAGTGTCATGTACAGCGAAACATTTTCTGTCTAATGTGTTTTTATATATTTGATGTATAGTTTTCTTAGCTTCAACAAATATGATTATGAAACTATATGCAAATATACATTATGGTTTACCATTTTCACATATCTAATAGGTCAGATCATAGCAAGATATAAGACACATAGCAGGTCTTGTTACCTTGTTATTGCATTTGTCATAATGAAAACAATTGGCAGGTATCCAGTTCTTATATTTTATTTAATAGAAAATATATTTGAAGATTTATTCTTACAGATGTTATTGAAGACCATCAGGATGATGGTTCAGAGAAAGAAGAAGAAGAAAGAGATGTGTTACGAGTCCATGCTGTTAAGGTAAGTAACAGAAAAGAGTGAAAAGCAATAAGCTTTGTAATATTCAACAAATAATTTATTTTCCTAGAATACAAAGTGAAAATGTAATTAAAAGGAACTTATGGTATTATGCATTAAATCCCAAATAATCGTAGAATTACAGACACAAGTCCTATTAATTTAAAGCCCTGAATAAATTAAATCCAAAGCTGAGGGTGTTGATGTGTCTTTAGTAGCGTGTAGAGTGTTGACGTTCCAAGTCTTTTGTTGAATCACAGTAATATCATTCTCGGTTTGAATTTACTATAAATTCCAGTGAATGTTTCTATCCAAGAAGTTTATCAGAGCACTTTTGTATTTCCAGGGTAAATAATCACTTGAATTCAATAATTTGACGTAAGAGATTCCAGCCCAAAATAAAATACTGAACACAACTTATAATTCAACTTGAAAGTGCTAAATCTTAAAGCGAGACTAAAAAATCCTCTCAGTTACAAGATTATATATTTCTCTACTTGACCTCAGGTCACTTTTAGCACTTTCTAAAAAAAGACATAATACCTAATGGACAATAACCTTCTAGAATGATCCTGATGTTTACAAAATAAAAATGTTAGTTTTTATTAGAAAGCAGAACCTGGACTATGTGAATTACTCAAAGGGAATTTCAAAACATAAACCCAGACCCAAATAAACATATTTACTTCTTCTGTTAATAATGATCCTGATATTAAGCCCATACACATAGAGAATATTTTAGCTATGTATTATTTGTTTACAAAATAAAATTTAAAAAATGTCAATTCAGGTCAAGCAGAAGATGAACTCAATTTTGGACAAGGTCAAGTCCAACATAGAATGTTAAACTACAACAGCATGTAATGAATTACAAAATTAAAAAAAATAACTAACAAACAATGCAAATTAAATTTACATTACAGCGGAATTGATGTAGGTAATTTATTAAACTTGATGCTCCTGGGCTTTAGCACTTGAAATAAATTGATGTGCAATGCTTTAAAAAAAAAACAACCCAAAACTCAGATATGATGACAAAACCCACTAAGGCTGTCAGGGGTCAAGCTAGACTTAAATTTTAGGGAGAAGTGACTTCTCATTTTGGTCAGAACAGGGAGAAGTGGGAGCTAAACAGGGAGAAGTGGAAGCTAAACAGGGAGAAGTGAGACCAAAGCAAGAAACGCGATATATATATATATATATATATATATATATATATATATATATATATATATATGCATTATCTTAATTATGTGCTCTATTTATCAGTATGCTTTTAACAGTTTTAAGCAATGCCTTATTTTCAAGTTAAAAAATATGTGTTATATGTTTATTATCAACACATTGTGTATGTGTATAAAAAATATTCATACCCATTCTATTCATACTTGTAGTAAATGTGTGTTTGGATTGAGGTAAAGGCAGTGTGTTAGGGTCATATGACTTAAAATACACAGCAGAAGCTTTACGTTGTAATTAGTTTCAACTAATAGCAGTAACAAGATTAGAGTCTTTTAATTGCAAGTTGGTAAAAATGCTTAATAAACTACCACTTAATTATATTATTTTCTACAAGTTTTGTGTAAAGTTGCAGAAAGATTTCTAGTATTCTTTGAAACAACCCCTAATCCAGGTACATAGGAATAAATGCACAAGTGACTTCAAACCATACTCTTCATCCTGATTTCATTATTCCCGATAAAAAATTACTGTAACTATTCATAGACAACACAGTGAAGAACTAAAGGTGATATATAACTAAGCCGGATCCTTTTCCACCCAACTGAAACATCCAAGAACACGTATTGCATCATGCGAGTGCATCTATTTTTAGAAAGAGAACTTTTCTTAATGTAACTACTCACTTTCTTGCTTCGTTACAAAAATTCATTAATAGGACTGCGTATTTATGGTTGTATTATTTGTCTACCTACTGGTAATAACGATATGCATTTGTTAAATAGTATTTGCTTCACTACTATATTTCGTATTTTCTCGAAAATTAATTACGGTAGGTCAGAAAACAACCTTGACCTTGCAGAATTGTTTCGAATTTCACAACAGAGATTGTCGCATGTTTCTGACCTACATTATTAAATATTTAGGCTAAATCTCCTATCACATAATATTTAAACTTTGTTTTCATTATATTATATATTTTCCTGAATTTATTTGCCCAATTATTTATGAATACATTTTAATGAATTGGTATATCATATACGTAGCGATGTCGGCCATTACAAGTTCATTTACGAGATCAAACTGATTTTATACAGAAAATATGCAAATACGGCCGTTAGAATCGCCATTTATAACAAAAAGAAATAAATTAGAAAACGGTCTTCACCGATCATATTTTTTTAAAAGCAAATTACTATTTGCGTATTGATGTTTAAATTTCGAAAGAGAATTTGGTATATTTTCATCATAGTACAGTACTCAGTAGGCCCAACATCATGAAATCGAGCAGTGATATCTTGCTCTGGAAAGGGTTAATGGTCAGTTAGCTATTAAAACTTGCATGTAAATGTGCAAGAATTTCTTTTTAGCCGTAAGCTGATTGGTATCAACACCACGTAAGTACGTTTTGCCTTGGGTTACAACAGTGCCAGAACTTAACTGGCTACAGCGAGGGGGCATCTCAAAAGTCATAATCTACAACCATTTTACGTCTGAAAAATCAGAGGGCGAACTCGTTTTCGCTTTCCTAACAGAAGAAGGCGAAGTTTACATTTCTCAGGCGACTTTTTCGCCCACTTCGCCTGGTAGCGTGACCCCTGGCTGTGAATTCCATTTTTGATGGTTACCACAAACAACCAATTTCAAGATCCCAAGATGATCCGTATTGGAAAACGACAGCATGTATTATGGATATCCACTTAGTATAATCTATAAGTTGAAATTACATGATTATAACATGTTATCTAAATGTATCATACTAGATTCCTTGGACTTTTTGTTGTATCAAAATAATTATATTTCAGAGCATTAGAGCACCAGCAGAAATATATTTTTTTTTTTTTTTTTACAAATCACAAGTCTTTCACATGAAAATAAAGAAATCACAGTAGTAAGGGAAATGGAGACTTCTATCTCAAGGACCTCTCCCCACCCTCTAAACAAATATAAATTACCATTTCGGAGACCCTCCAATCCCTATCCCAAAACGACTTACAGTTTTTAGCTAGGAGATTTCTACCTCAAATATAATCCAAGACCTTTACCCACCTCCAAACAAATAGAAATTACCATCTCGGAGACCCACCAATCCCTATCCCAACAAGACTTTCAGTTTTTAGCTAGGAGATTTCTACCTCAAGGACCTCTCCCCCTTCAAACAAATACGAATTACGCGTAGGATTTATTCGCTGGAGTAAGAATATAAGTGAAATATTATTTCTAAAGTTTAGACCTCATCACCAATTATCAATGTTTCAACCGTTGATATTAGAAATATTTCATCATCATGATAATAGAGACAGAATTTTACTTTGGGCTCACACAGCGACAACATTCGAACAAATCTTTTATTTGCGGCTTGTTAAGAGGATATTTTTTGTCGATAAAATATACTTTTGACCGATCGAGATCGATGGTAAGTTTAGAATATTTTTGTTGACTGATTGGATCATGAAAGTTTTTAAATCCCGCTGATAACTTCTGGCTCAGTTGTTCAGGGTAATTGAAATACTCGCTGTCACCAGATCTGATAAGTGAAAGTTTTAGCTTGTCACGGCCGCTGAAACATATACCTGATATTTCATTATTAATTTCAACTGTCAACTGTTTGCCGTCTATCATTAGATATTTGATCTTGCTATTGTAGCTATTTGTCACTGTCAAAATTTTCAAACATTATTTTTATTGTTCACACAAAATTACATACCCTAGCCGTCGAATATGATATCGAGTATAGATCTATCATCAAACCAATACCCAAATATAATGTATCTACTCCATTTTCGCAATAACGTTTGTCATCAAAATTACTCAATCCGCGTTTGATAATGACATCTGTTTCGAGTTTACGATGATTTGTTCGAATAGCCATTGCGCTTATAAAACTAATGCCGCCGTCAAGTGCGTACTTGTAATCATCAAATTTCATAAACTTTTTAACAAAATCGCGAGGCAGATCTTTTGCTTTCTTCGTTATTTTATTATTGTCTAGCAATACGGCATACATTTTACTGCGCAATCCAATAAAGTATTTGATGATGCTCGAGTTCATTTCATCCTTGAACTTACCAATAACCTTTTTATTTATGTCATCATGAAATTTACTGTCACGAGGGTAATCGGAAAGATCAAACAGATGTCGATTATCGTAAATATCCTGATAGACGTCCTCGCATTCGATTTCATACACGAGCGAGTCAGTATCAGTAAACAATAGTCTACTTGACGGCTACTGATTTTTAACAAAATTGTAATGAAAATCGTACATGAGCCAGTTCGATAAATATAACACGGAAGCTCCAACGTAAATTGGCTTATTTAGTTTTAGATTTGTTTTTCTTCTTTGTATCGCGACAAGATTTTCATTACAAATTTTCATACTAACAAAATCATCGTCTGACACAAGTTTATTCCTGCGGTAGATATCATTAACTAGCTCGATATTTACTCGTTTTCTAATATTTTCTATCGTCTTACCAAAAACGGAGTTGTTCATAAGCTTAAAGAAGTTTCTTTTCAAAATCGGTTTTCGCTACAGCTCTTTTCGAAGTGTTTAAGTTAATATAACCTTTCGTCCAAGGTGACTGATTAAACTTTTAAACTGAACTTTCCTCAACACAAGACCAGCATTTACTGCTTGTTTTAAATCTTTATAATGCAAATCATAATTTTTCTTAGCGAGTAAATTTGGTACTTATTTTTATTTACCATAGAATTTTGTCTTGGTGATGCTATCGCTTGTTGTTCTTGAGATAACATACTATAATCTATTACCATTGATTCTGCACAGAAAGGATAATCGTTGTGTAAATTGTGTAGCGAAGTTGTATAATCGAGATCAACTTCAACGAAATACGAAATATCGTCGGGTATCTTTTTTCTGTCTCCGATAGAAATTGTTCAGTCGTAATCCAACGAAATCCACCAAATGGCATTGGTTCGGCCATGGAATAACCGTACAAATTATTACAATCTAGATAAATTATATACTTCGAAGGAAGCTTAAGATTGTACTCCTTCAGGTATTTGTTGTTTGCTTCAGAATATTTCTTTGTTATAACGCTAATACCGCCTCTGGTACCTTTTTCGATAAAATTGAACATATCAACGTCAGTCAGTAATTCTAACTTTACTTTACTAAACTTTAACAGAGCATCCCAAGATAACCCACGGGAAGAGTAATACCAGCAAGGATCAAGTCCGTAATTGTTATAGCTCACTTTTCGAAAGCTTTCAGATACGTCCGCCAGCAATAACACGTCAGTTTCAGATACAAATCATGATAATCGCCAAACGTCTTGCAATCAAATTCTTTCCAAGTATATTGTGCGTATATATACTCGCTATCAGTTATGCTTTCATTTTTTAGTTGCGAATAAAATTTGTCTTTATCAGGTAAAGAAATTTCATCAAATTTACTCCAATCGTCGAGATACTCGTACGGAAATACTCCTTTTTTAGTCAATAGATTAAATTTATCTCCAAAACAGTCTCGTAGGTTATTAAACTCACTACAACCTTTCACTAGCTCATCCAGTGATGCTGCCATAAACTGAAAGCTGTCAGTAAAACGCAACTTACCTAAAGTAACTGACATATACTTTTCAAAATTATTCGGAATTCACTTGATTACGTTATCGAGTTTTAAACGAGATTTTATTTCAGGATCACCAAAAGCTTCTACTATAATATGACTGTCATATCCTCTGAAATTGTGAAGAACAACTGGAATAAAATCTGGAGCATGAAACCTTAAATTACATTTATCATGAGCCGCTCCACGATATTGCCCGGTCAAATGACAATGGTCACTTACTTATTTATTATCAGACGAGTCAAAAGCTTTTTCACAAATATGACAAAATTCCGCTTGTTTGTGATCAGATTCTTGTTGAGATGTCAGTTTTATCATTGGAGTCATTCTTTTTAAACGATTAAATATATTATCAACTTCGCTAATCAACTGCTTGAGAAGCCAAACAGCTGGATTTTTACCGCGATATAATTTGATTGGTTTGGATAAACTCGAATCAGCACAGCAAACTATTTTGTACGCCACTCCGCATGGAACATGATTTTGAGTTTTTCTTGTACTCGATTTGTTAGGATTATTTTCTACGCCAAGTACAGGCTGAAGTAAGCATTCGAAATCAGCGTATATAATGAAAGGAATTTTTAGTTTATGATTATTATTGACAAACTGTAATAAATTATTTTCTTTGGACGGCATTGTTATTCGTTGTATGTCACTACAGTAATGCAAATGCTTTTGTAATGTTTCATTGTCAGAGCAACCGTGCAAGGAGCGATAACAGAAGAACTTTTTATTGTTTTGTTTACTATACTGTCTGCCAACTAGTCCGTTAAAGTTTTTGATCCAAACGTAATGATTCTTATAAAACAGCAAGTTTATTGTCGATTGTGAAGCTTTTTCTGAAATATATCTCGGATAGACGTTTTCTTTTTCATCTAGTCCGAAAACATTTATTGAAACATTAGTTTGCTTTTCAATCTTTGGTATTTGATTTTCTGCAACTGGAAAGTCGATGCCATTAAAATTTAATTTTGATACGTGACTAAAATACTTGTCAACACGATCAGCATTTTGTTCTGCTGGAAATAGCGCAGAAAGAATAGCCCACTGAAAACATCTGTTATCAACGTTCTTTACGTTTATAAAGCATTTTTTATTATTTATTTTTTGTGGTAGGTCAGTATACGAACTACCGCGTAATACGTTATATTTTATTGTGTGAATTAAAATTTCAGTAATAATTTCAAACTTCCAACCCGAACCCGATTCGGTAAATTCTTCTATCTTTTTCCAAATTTCCTGGTGTATTTCATCAGCTAGTGATGAAAGATTAGTCCCAAGCAAAACACGCCTTGATTTTGCGTTAATGTAAGGGTCTGCAATTTTCTCGTCTGACCCAAGTAGCTTTGACAATATAACGTGATATTGCACTAATATTCTCAGACCCTTATGTTTTTCAAGTTCATGTTTTACAGTTGGCTCTAACAAATGATAAAGATTCGTTGCAGTGAAATTTACCAGTACGATTTGTTTATCGAACAGATAACTGTTGTCAAATCCTGTAAAAGCGGTCGCTATTTCTTCAGGTTCTCCTATAAGGCTCTTTTTAGCTATATCACGTAATTTCAGCATTGTTATATATAGTGTAATATTATATCTCTAATTGATTGTTCGATCGATAACTCACCGCACGCCAGTTGAAAAATCAATTAGAGATATAAAATGATTATAGTATAATGAAACAAAATATGACAAACGCAAACGAGCAAGAGTATTATTACGTTCACCTCAAGTACAACTTGTACGCTGGTAATGCACTTGGTTCGGTTATTAATATAAAATCTCAAAAATCTGTTGGTAAAGCAACGCCAGCAGGTTATAAGATTAACGTTAAAGGTGATAATGCTGAGAGAACGGAAATATTAAAGAAAGATTTTATTTACACTTTGTTCTGTGACGAAATTCCAGAAGGACAACGTGTATATCATGTTAACGGCGCGGTCACTGATGACAATATTGAAAACTTATCTTTACAAAATGAATTTCAGCCGCATCCGGTATTTGATTTATACGAGGCAAATGATAAGGGAATTATTCGAAGAAGAAAAACTAAAAATGTTGTTGGTTTTATGAATAATATGGGGTATCTCACGGTAACTGTCAGAGGAACACTAACCCATCAAGTTAGTTATCTTAGCCATCGTTTTGTTTACGAGACGTTTAATGGACCTATACCTAATGGTTTGGTTATTAATCACATCAATAACGTTAAAGACTGACAATCGAATGGAAAATTTAGAACTAGTTACCCAGCAGGAAAATGTGAGAAAAGGACGAGGTGGTGGTATTAATTTTAGATGTCCGGTAAAACCTGTTGTTTCATTTAATTTCGAAACAAATGAGGAAATCAAATTTCCTTCAATCTCATCTGCAGCTCAATACTACAAGATAAATCCCAGGGTAGTAAAATTTGTTGCCGACAGAATAATAAGATCAGCTTTTTCAAGCGAATACGATGCTTGGATTATCTTTAGATACGATGATTAAATATATTTGCTAGCTCCTTTTTGGTTAAGCAATTATGAGCAAACGCTATAATATCATCATTATCAAATTTCAGCGTCATTATTGCGCTATCCTTAAGTTTATTTTTTTCTGCTGCTGTTAGCAATATCCTATCATTTTCGCCTTGCTTGACAATAACATCGACAGAATAAGAATTATACCCTAACAGACATTTTCTCACTGCTTCAGCTAGTTCGTTATAATTTAATATATTAACTTTTTGGTGATATTTTACCTCGTTAGTCATCTTATAACAATAAATTAGATAAAAGTATATTATAATATGAACTTGATGAAAAGACTTGCTGATATAGATTCGGAAGATACAATCGCAAATGATACAATCACTAACGACAAAATCGCAGACAATATTACAATCACTAACGATATAATAGACAAATTTGCTAGCTATAGCGAAGATGATATTTTATTTAATAATGACGATGAAGATGAGATAGTCGCCGTCTCCGACAGAAAAAATTACAGCAGACCGACAACTGGACGATATAATGTTAAGTATCACATTGCTAAAAAAATAATAAAATTTAATTTTACTGTTGCCGAACAACAAATATTTTGGCAGCTTATCAAACCGTTTTTAAATCTAAAAATAACTGGCCAGCAAAGGAGCATAAAATACGATTTTATTTTTGCTAAAATATTCAATTTAATGCCAGTTGATGATGCAAGAAAATTGCATTTAATTTCGTTATGTAAAACTATCAAATGTAAATCCGTACTTGTGAAATACGAACAAATTTATAATAATATTATTGGATCGACTTAGTTGGTATCCAACTGTTAAATTTATCGCTATACCCGCGCCACTTAACTAAACTTTTATTGCCTATTTAACTAATAACTTTTTCGATAACGAAAACATCTTGTTCAGTTTTCTGAAGTTCCTGCTCGTAAAAACTGCCAGTTATAGGTTCACCTAATAAATCTTTTAACGAGCATGTTACAGGTATTGTTAAAAGTGCTTTATCAACAACAAATACTTCTTCGCTCCAGTTTGGAGTAAATCCTTTTTCAAATGTTTTTTTTTTGGTTAAAGAAATTCTAACTTTATCACCAACTTTAAATTTGTGTCTGCGGTACATGTTTTCGTTTGCCAATATCGGCTTTTTAATTTGCGTCATTTGGCGACATTTTGGTGGTTCGGTGCTTCGTGTTATCATATTCATCAACAATGTTTTGTAAATTGTCAATATATTTACTCGTATTTTTAGCTGTCATATGTTTATGTATTTTTTCATTTAGCGTGCCATTAAATCGCTCGACGACAACGCATTTACTTTCGATTCCTGTAACATATTTTTTGATATTATTTTGGAGCAAAAACTGCTCGAACTTTTTATTGAAAAACTCCGCTCCGTGATCGGTCCAGATTCTATTTGGTTTTCTTTCTGTACTAACGATAACCTGTTTTAACGCGTCAGTTATTGACGTTCCTGTCGTGTCTGAAACTGGCACACTAAAAGCATATTTGCTAAAAACATCTATGACATTAAACAAGTATTTCTTATTATCGTTAAACTGAGCTAGATTTGACGCATCTACTAAATCTATTGCTCAGATATCGTCAACGGCATTTGCGACAACTTTACGTCGCGTAAACGTTTTTTTTTAGGTTTGTATAATTCAGCTGCAAGATCATCATACAATTCTTCACCGAGTCCCAATTTATATTTTGCTCCAATAAAACCCTGCACCAGCCTTCTATCAAAACGTTCTCCCATATTTATCGGTTTCATATCACGAAGTTTGTCTAGCATTACTTTATCACAACCAGTCTTATCTTGCTCGTTGTCCCGGTAGCAGATATCATGGCGCATTGCTATTGCATCAACTTGATTGTAAGGTTCTTGTCCTGGCAGCGGATTATCATTTTCATCTAGTTGTTTATCAAGAGGATTATAAGGTCCAGTATATTTATGGCCTGGCAATGTCCAGCCTCCTTTTGGTTTTGGCAATTTGCCAATTACTTTATGTATGTATATACCTGTTCCTGTTATTTATCTGTTGTTACATTGTTGACAGTATGTGACAATTTTATTTTGCTCAAGACATAAATCTCTGTCAGAATCGCAGTTGCATATCATCATATATTTTCAGATCAATAATAATAATTGTTTTCAGTCGTCTACTACTATAATGTCGGGACATCCAGCTCCCAACGACTTTATCGCTGGGGATAATTTCTTTAAAAACATACTTTTTCTTTTTCCACAAATTGCGCAAAGACTTTTCAGCATCGTCCTGTTGTTCTTTGTTTTTTCTGTTGTTTCATTGATATTTTCTGTTTTAGTTTTACATTTGAGACAATATGTTGACATTATATACACAAGTTTAGATAAAATTACTAGTAAGCTTTAGATAGCTTTACAAACATTAATTGCAATCTCATCATTGGCGTGAGAAGGTTTCTTGTCAAACTGTAAAATAAACTTTAAAAAATTAAATTTAGGCTGGGACATCTGTTTTATAAACATTATACAATAATATCCACAAGCAGAAGTTCCGACAGGTTGAAGTTGATTGGACGAATAATATATTATTTTATATTTTTTATTTATATACTTTTATTGCGTCGCTCGGAGGAAGTCCAAACGAGTCAAAATAATTGTTATTATAAACTGCTACCCAATGTGTACCAGATCCGTCGTGGAATTCTTTTATAGTTATCACGCAGGAACCTACAGCTGAGATGTTAGTAAGTTCATCCTTAGAATAAACTCCGTGGAATCCGGGAACCGATCCTAACTTATCAAGTATTCAAAGTTACTTAGCTGGGTGGCCGTGTTCCCGGCAATGTTAGTCCTCGTCCTCCTATTCCTAGCAGATTTGGTAGTATACTTCCCGCTAGTCCCGCTAAAAGTAAAGGAAGAAATCCTCCTTGTTTTGTTCGAGGACGCTTTGTTTTCCTTTTTTTCGACGATTTTGTTTTTCGTTGTGACATTATATTTATCAGTCACATAAAATTTATCTTTAGACTATTTTCTTTATACCACGACCTTCAACCGCTTTTTTCGTTGCGCCAGATATTGCTCCAGACGCTGCTGCTAGTCCTAATGTACCTAACACCGGCAAAATTTTAGGTAATAACGTTCTGGCTATTACTGATAATGCCGGACTAAAGAAACCACCTTGTTTTGCCATCGCTGTTATTTGTGCGGCACTCAAATTTAAAACAAAAGGTTTGCCGCGATCGTACTTGTTTACTTGTTTTTTTGTCAACATTAATTTTGTTAAAATACCCTTGGAAATGTCAGGGTTGATTTTTAATGATACCTGCCTCTGCTTTGCAACTGCAGCTGCTAATATTTTAACTTGACCATCAGTCAGATATATTTCTTTTACAATATATTTTGTCATCTTATATTAAAGTTACAGATTAAACTCAAAGTTTGTTCAAACTTGCAAAATTACTAGTAATTTTTAAACTTGTACTGTCATTTTACCTCCAACAGAATCAATCGTAATAAATCTGTCGCTGATCACTAGCGCGTACACGTACAGCTGCTCTACTGGAACTGCTCCTAATGTCCAAGTAATTTCAATATCAGCTGTTGAGTCGACACCTCGAAAGTTATGTTTTCTAACATCAAAATAAAATATCGGATAAAGTGTACGAAAGTCCTCTACTGATATCTGAGATCCATCTCCAACGTCCTGATATTTTTGTATTGCATCGAGCAGGTACATGTAAGTTCGAGCAATATTTTTATTAGCGTCATCAGCAAAATTACATTCTGTTGCTCGTTCTGGATATTGCTATGAATTTATTCTAGCATGTATTCGCCTAGCATCAGCGTTATCAAATATCGCATTATTTTGTTGTTGTTACCACGTCGCGCTTGCCGTTGAAATACAACAAACAATTGCCTCGGCAGTTGTTCACTTGATGTTGTTGTAACTCGCCATGTGTAGTTGGTAGTATTTGGAACTGCTGTTTGATATATTTTATGTTGTTGAAAATAAATTATGTTTGTATGTTTATCGAGCATACTGTTTAAAAATGACATTTTATCGATTGACGGAGTTATTCGTGGCATCCATAGCGCAAGTTTGTTTATGATAAACTGTACATCAGCTCCGCCTGACCTAAACAGGCAGTCGTTTTGTTCTGCTCGATCTAAAATAAGTGTATGTTTAACTCCATGAAATACTTTGTTGTAATCGCCACAAAAGCCAAATATTGTACTTAATGACAGCATCATTGTAATTTGACGTGATCCTTCTGCAAGTTCTTTTCTTCTAGCAAAACCTTCATTGTAACGTGGATTTTTTACGCTAATTGTGTTATTGATTAAATCTAACATTGCAACGCCGTCCGCACCTGCAGCTGGTGGTGCTATACCAAGATTATTACAAGCTGCAGTAAGTGAGACTTTTGTAGCGTCTGCGTTAGCGGCTGCAGCTGGTGCGGCTATACCTAGTGCGGCTGCATTAACAATAAGAAAAGTTCTTACAATTACAACATCTGCAGCGGCATCAGCTCCGTGTAATAAAACACGTTTCAAGAAAAGTTAGGTCGATTCAGCTGAACCACGTCCATGTATCTTTAAACCACATCATATTAGTTGCAGTTGATCTTGAATAATCATCGGAAAACGAAATAATATTTAAGATTGTACTTGCAACTTGTAAGTGACCTGAAATATCCTCAACAGTTTGACTGGCCAGCTGATATCGAGCACTTTTGAATAAGCACCAGCCGTTATTTATAAGAGCTACTTCTGTTCCAGCTGCAATTGCAACAGGCGGATTGGCCACTGTCATAATCTGACCGCGAACTTCTAATATTGCTTTGTGTGGTAGTAGAAATACATCTTCATCTCGAGTATTAAATATTCTAATACCAGCTTTATTTGGTTCATTAGAATTTTCATCGAGATACTCAACATACTCAAATTCTATTACAGTGTGATCGGTGTCATAAGTTTCTGCTAAATCGAGATAATTTTTAACAGACATTTTTTATTTATTAGATTATATAAAATTCTATTGCGGCGCTGTTACTTTAGATATTAATTTTTGTATGATCTGCTCGCCTTTTGGTGATAAAAGTTTTTTTGTTGTTGTTATCGTAGCACGTTGAGTTTCTTTTGTTGGAGCGATTTCTGATATAACTTGTTTTATCTCAGATGAAGACGGTGCGCCTTTTATTTTATCAGCTAGTTTTTGTCCCACCGCAGTTTCAGCGGCAGATGCAGCTCCAGTTGCAAAAGCTTTACCTGCGTCAAGTGCAATTGGTGCAACTTTACGCGCGATTCCCGGAGCATTTTCAGTAACTTTAGTAAATATATTTCCAAAAAATCCCCCAACTATTTTTCTTCGATAAAATTTTTTCTCTGTTGCATTATATCAAGGGGTTGTATAAAACTACGCAACGCGTAAGTGTAAATAATAAGTAACAACCTCGTTATTCAGATCCAGCTGTCGTCCAGACTGATCTATCAACTGCATATTTATTGCTGTTATTTGATTTTCAACATTTAGCGGATAATAAATAACTTGCTGTGGACTAATTTGCATGAGCGATCCTGGTGGAACTTTGGCGAAAAACTATATATCGTTTGTCCTTTACTACCCTGGGCTGAGTAAGATCCAGAAGCAATGGATCAATTTATCAATATTGTGTTTACGTCAGTTATATTTACCTGCAGTTTACCGTCAAATGTTATAGTTTGTTCTGTGGTTGATCCATATTGCTTGTGAGTAAATCCAATCAGCGATGCTATGCTTGTTGCTGATGAAAAGTCTATTATCAAATTATTTTTTAATGTTATTCTAGCGCGTAATGTGTTAAAGTTTGGTGTTAGCTCAAAATTTTCTGAAACTCCTCCATTTTTCGTTATTAATTCGCGTATCGTCTTATTTAAATCAGTTACGTTGTAGGCTTCTTGCGGAATTTTAACCGATTTCCATGTAGGTCTTGGAGCTGGAGTTAAAGTAAAATCAAATTTATCGTTTACACCAGTTTTTACGTTTGTCATAGAATGCCAGCACGTGCAGGAAATTAGTCAAATTTCATACTGTTTTTCAGTATCAAGTTGTATTGGCGGAATATAATTTACTGAAAAATTTGCGCTATCTTTAGCGGCTGTACTAGAGTCTAGTAATAATGTTGTTGACATTGTTATTTATTATATTTTTACAAAATTAAGTCGCCGCGATTAAGTCGCGGTGTAAAGTTTCGTATTCGTCAGATGTTAATAAATTTTCTGATCTTAGATGATCTAATATATCAATAATTTCATTATCAATTTCAACACTAATAATACCGGCTTCTTTTGATGATATCAACAGCATTAATCTGCCTATCATTTCAGCCGTTGATGTAAATATTTTTACACCGGTTTCAGTTTTTTCTTTTACAGCTGTCTTTAACTTTTTATCAAGTTCATCATAATTATCAACCAACCGACTTAATTCAGTTTATCTTTCAATAGGATCTTTTATGTCCTTTGAGACAACTTTATCAGCTTTCATACGTATTTCATCTATTTCTTTTGCCTCACTACTCAAACCACTAGCTTGATGACTACGATATCTGTTATTTTTTATAGTACCAAT
This sequence comes from Megalonaias nervosa, assembly GCA_016617855.1. Lineage (NCBI taxonomy): Eukaryota > Metazoa > Mollusca > Bivalvia > Unionida > Unionidae > Megalonaias > Megalonaias nervosa. Next base: position 30,295 of record JAECUM010010352.1, on the reverse strand, counting down.
AGCTTTGATATAAAGATCAGCGATAATCCAGTGTCGGTATTGTCTGATACTGTCGCGGTAGCTTTCATTTTTCCAGTTTTACATCGTCTAAATGTTTCTTACTTTCTTCTTTTATTTTTTCTGACCTACTAATATTGTCTTCAGCGTTGTAATCAGTTTTTTTAATATCTCGTACTCTCATATTTTTAAAATCGTATTCTTCGTTAAACGATTCATACTCGTAATTTCTTATTTCGTCATTTATACTCTCTAGAGCATCTTTAAAAGTTTGCTGTTCTTGGATATCTATTCCATGTTCTTTTCTAAATGCTTCTTTTCTAGCTTTTTCTTTCCCATACATCTCCTCCAGCATTATTTGACCTTTACTGTTTGGTATTTCAATTTTTTTTTTTGTCATCTCGTCTAACATTCTTCCAATCGGACCAACTGATGCTCTTTCTGATAATCTTCGTTCAAATTCTAGTGAATTATTCAACAGCCGAATTAGTTCAGCTTGTCTAGCAGCAGGATCAGCAATATCTCTTACTAGGTCTCTAGCCAATCTTAATCTGTCTTCATCAGATTTTCTAATAATTTTTACAGCAGATGCTTTTTGCTGTTCTTTAACTAGCCCAAGTAAACCTTTTTCCAGTAAGTTTTTAGATTCCTCTTCTGATAGTGGTTTAGTTTCAGGTTGTTTTCCAAGTAGTGCTTCAGTAACTGGTTTGAGAATCGTAGCTGTTGTTTCTGCAACAGTTACTTGTCCACGTCGTGCTTGCTGCACTTTTTGCTTAAATGCTGCTTGAGATTGAGCAAGTTTTTTTTTACAGATCTTCTGTATATTTTCTGTACTTTGCTCGTTTATCCATAATTATTATATATAAATTTTATAAAATTTTAAGAAGTGGAAAACACCTTACTGCAGATAACTGTCAATACAACAGCGAAACATTTTAGTTGGATCATGTGTAAGTTTATCAAATAAGAAAAAGTTATACTTATCTTTTGTAGCTTTATGATATAATTCAATAAATTTATCATTTGTTACGTCACCACATTGCTCGTTTGCAACATTTCTAACGTCAACATTGTCCAGTCCCGGAAATAATATAAAACAACCAGTATTTCGCCGAATAAATCTATCAACATTATAAAAACCTTGAGCTAAATAAACAGAATTACATTTTTTATTTCGAGACAGTGAAAAATACGATCTTATTTTGTTCATTTCTACATTGTTTAGCGGAATATCGTCAAAAACTACTATCTTATGTTCATCTGAGTCGAGTTGATTAACTGGAACAAGATCTTCTGGTTGTTTGATAATAAAAAAATCTTCGCTAGCCTCAAGATCATCACGAAGTTTATTATTATATTTGCTTAGTAGCTCGTACTTATCTTGCTGCGGATTAATTGTATAAATATAAACTCGATCGTAATTAAAATTATCACCAAGAAGTAAATTCATAAGCAAATTTATTTTTCCCGATCCAGTTCGCCCAACAGTAAGATAATGACAATCTGGAAGTTCGTTGTTATGTTTATGTTTCATCAACCGCTCTGTATCAAAATTTAATATCGTCGATTTTGCTATTGTTTGTTATATAATTTTATGTTATATTAAACTGATTAATGTTGACAATTTTATGTAGGACAATAAATAATGAGCTACTATACAAAATTTGGAACCTTGATAGGAGATTCATCAGCTGTAAGTACAACTATAACAATAACAGACGGCAAGATTGATTTATCAGGTTACCTGAAAAAATCCGGTGACACAATGACAGGAAACCTGTTTATGTCAAATCAACGAGTACTAGGTTTAGAAACAGCGTATCCACCAATAAATGTTAATAACGCACAAGCTGTCAGTTATGCACAACTAAAATCTGTTGATGACAACAAGTTGTCGTTGACAGGAGGAACTTTAAGCGGTAATTTAGATATGTCAGTTAAAAAAAAAAAAAAAATTTGGAGACCAGGTATCCACCAGCAAACTTAAATTATACACAAGCGGTAAGTTATGCACAGTTGAGGTATGTGGATGATAACAGACTTGATAAAATCGGTGGAATGGTTATAGGTAATATCAACATGTCAGGAAAAAAAAATAATAAATTTAGAGACTGCATATCCGCCAGAAAACTTGAATCAAACGCAAGCTGTAAGTTATGCACAACTACAATATGTTGACGATAATAAACTTAACAAAAGCCGGCGACATAATGACAGGTAACCTTACAATAAGTAATAACTGGATTACCGACAACCTCACCACCAGCTAATGATGCTGATGCTGTTAGTTATGGTCAGTTGAAAGAAGAACTTGCCCCATACTTTAAAAAATCTGGTGGACCAATGTCAGGCAATATAAACATGAAAAATAATAAAATAACTACGACATATGTTCCAGTTAGCCCTAATGATCTGACAAATAAAGTATATGTTGATAGTCTGTCTAGTGGTATAAAACGAACTAAAAACAATGTTGGATATATTCCAATGCTTTATAAAGCAACTGACAATCGAGTTGGGTTTGAGGTAAGCGCATCAGCATATTATCTTGAAAATTATCCTTATTACGCTTTCTCTGATAGACATGAGTGGACGACTAACGGAGAAGTTGAAAATTTTTGGATCAAAATTAAATGTCCCAATGCAGTTGCTGTTTGGCAATTTCATTTGCGAGGCCGATTAAACTCTAGTGTTGGCCGAATTTATAATTGGCAATTGGAAGGATCAAATGACGATATCAATTGGACAACATTGTATAGCACAACAGACACTTACATTTCAACAACACAATATTTTACGATTCCGGCAGAAAACACTGTTAACAAGTAGTTATATTTTCGAGTTAATGTTTTAGCTGCTGAACATCCATTTCCAGGACTGATAGCATTTCAAATATATACACTTGATGATCAAATTTAATCTAGTGTTATAAAATAATGTCAGAACCACCAATTATATCCATTGCAAGAGAATACTATGATAATAGTTTAAACCCTAACAAAGATGTTGGAGCTGTTAATGCAGCAGCAAAATTAATCCAAAGTTTGAAAAAACTTAGCATCGAATCATTGCCAGAAAATTTTGTTAATTTTATTCGCGTTATACATATGCGAGGACCACAACTGAAAAAAGCAATAGAAAACTCTGATATTATAAGTAGATACTGTCATCCTGAGGATTGTCTAGAAGAACAAAAACAAGTTGAAATTATATTTTAAAAAATATTACTCGAGCTTGATTGGTCTAACATAGATTTGATAATAAAATCAGATTTAATAAAAGCACGAGTTTATAGTGGAAGAACATTAGAAGGAAGACGAATAAACGAAAATCATACTCGTCTTGACAAACTAGTGGAAAATATAAAAAAAAAATGAGAATAAAAAGAAACAAAAAGTTATATGATAGTTTTTCAAAACGAGGTATATTTAAACATCTCGGTATGTATTACCATGACAAAGAAACCTTAGTTAAAATTGTTACTATGACGTCAGACGCAGAGTTAATTATTAAAGTATACGCAAATGCAATTTTGCCAATGATACGTAAAAAAGACCTAGAATTTGATCCGATTATTGTTAACAAGTCTCTAAAGATAATCAAAAGTTTAGACGATGAAATTAGTAATTTTAGTGATGATGAGCGAGAAAAGCTTTTTTTTCCAGAAGTCGATCAAACAAAGTTGGAAGTAAAGTCTGATTCTTATTATAAGTGAAGAAGATGATGTTCCATTCCCATCAATCCAGTACTCTAGACAATTGTCACTACGAAATTATTACAACGAAATTAAAACAATACTCACAAAACCATATGAAAAATTAATGTTAAAAGTAGCTTCTGTTGTTGATCTTCTTACAATTGGACTAGATCAGCTTAAGAAATTGATGCTAGCAAATTTCATAGTCGCATATGCAATTATCAGACAATATCTTGTTCTCAAAAATTACACGTTAGATCAGTTGAGTTTAGTTTAGGGTGTATTGAAGAAACAGAAATCGATTACAGTAATTTGGTGAATAAAACAGATTTATATGAGAGTGAAGTAGGAAATAGTTTTGATTCATACGCTTGGTTAAAGAAACAGTATGTACTAACAGATGAACGATATGATGATACTTCGTCAGATGTTTATGACAAATATAGAGAGTTTATAGCTGATCCTAAAAATAATAAATTCCGCGAGTTTCTCGATTCGATTGCTGGTGCTAGAACTTTCATCTTTGTATAAAATATTGTATGATGAAAAAACAAATCATCGATTTCAATCACATATCAGAAGAAATTCCAAAACAAGATGTTGACGCGCTAATGCAATATTATAGATATTATCATAAAAAAACTTTGGTGCGTGAAAAAATGTTACAAATACTATAGCAAAATGCTTCGGATAATATCATATTTACCGCTGCTAATGACTAGCTCTGGTATAATTTCAAGTGGAGCATCATTAAATCCGTTTTTGTTAATAATATCAGGCGTTGGTGTTTCTCTTGCAACAGCGTGTAACAAAATTGAACCTCGACTTGTGACTAAAAAAAAATGCCTGTAAAACAGCTAGTATCACTTACAAAAAATTACTTGATCAAATACGATCTTACTTGCGAGGTGTAAAATATGATATGGGCGATTTAATACGCGAGTTTTGTATTATTGACAGTATGTTAACGGATATCCTACCTATGAGAGTCAGCAGGTATGAAAAAGATTATCAAAAAAGTATGTTAATGATAGAGTATGAAATTTTATCTAAACTTTAGAAATAATGTTTCACTTACCTTCTTATTCCAGCGAATAAATCCTACGCGTAATTGAAAGGGGTAGAGTTCTTGAGCTAGAAATCTCCTGGCGAAAAACTGGAAGTTGTTTTGGGATAGTGGTTGGTGGGTCTCCGAGATGGTAATTTATATTTGTTTGGAGGGTCTCCGAGATAGTAACTTATATTTGTTTGGAGGTGGGTAAAGGTCTTGGATTATATTTGAGGTAGAAATCTCCTAGCTAAAAACTGTAAGTCGTTTTGGGATAGGGATTGGAGGGTCTCCGAGATGGCAATTTATATTTGTTTGGAGGGTGGGGAGAGGTTCTTGAGATAGAAGTCTCCATTTCCCTTACTACTATCACTGTTATGCTAATGTCTGCACTTTCAAGACTACTTAAAAAAAAAAAAATTGGTGATAACATTATCCCACTATATTAAACTGAGTTCATTTTATGTCAAATCTAATTGTTCCAGTATATCTAAATCATATTTAGTTAATGGCACATTATTCCTTTTTGATTTGATGTGTTCCAATAGATGTTAACAATTAAACTTGTTTACTTTCTTTTACTGGCTACAGTTCATGTACTATATGGCTGTAATGCTGAGGTTAAAAATTTTACATAATATTTACTATGCTTGTAGATGATATTCATTGGTAGCTGTTGCTGTTAAAGCAGTTTATTAGTATGTTACAATAATATATTTGTCAGTGTGAACTCAAGATCCTAATTTTAATGTTTCCTATTGTCAGTATTGGTTTCTTTACATTGCTTAGGGCTGTTCCATTTAAACATACATGGTACCCAGGGAAGGCAGTTTTTTTGAAACTATATGCCAGAGTATTTTTATTTCACAGAATTCATATTGAAATGATAAGAAAATTTTAAATTGCATCTTTGGGTGAGTAACCACTTTAAAAGTGCCTTCCCTGGGTCCATTGTATGTTTTAATGGAACAGGCCTTACATGGTAAACAGTTGAACAATTCCTGTTTAAAATGGTATTAATGTTTGGGGAATGTAAGATCTGAAAGTAGAAGGGATATTATTTTTTTTAAGTAAAAACTGCAAGTGAAGTGTGAAAGCAAAAAGAAGAAAATGACTAGACTACCATGGTCTAAGGAGGAGAAGGCAGCTGTAGAAAGATAACTGGGACAGTTTATAAGAACTGCTTTACTACCAGGAAAAGCAGCATGTGAAAAGGCAAAGAGGAAGGAACCTATTATGGCAAGATGTCCATGGAGCCTGATTAAAGTCAATTACAAATTCAAAATCTAAAGCTATGTTAATTTAAACCTAAAAAAAAAAACTAGAACCTTTACCTGCAAAATTTAAACAGATGATAAATATTTGCTGGTCTGTAAGTTGATACATTTGGATTAGCAAGTCTGGGCTTCATTGTATATTCTAAATCGACATGTATATGGCTTATGTCATTCAAATTGTGTTATTGTTCATCGTGTAATTTTTTGTTATGTAAAAAAAATATTTTTCTCCAAAAGTATGGAAAATAATGTGTAAAATAATTATCGTTTTGGAATGAGATTGCATACTAAATAAATTAGCACCCGAGAATGAGAAGGCTCTTAAATTGTCTACATGATTTTCTATATTAAAGTCATGTGCATCTGATGTAATTGCGCTAAAACAGTATGTACTAGTACTATATATTGTTTTAATTTGATTACATATATGTGCATTAGAAAGTGAATAACAATGATAAAGACAGGTATTTCATCGCATTTTCTTCTTGCACCTCATGATCAAATAAAATATGCCCTGATATGAGAGAGAGGTTTCAGGACAATTATAATCTGTATTGTTAAATTAGTTGACAATAGTGATGATATTCCTGTACAAAGGCAATGCTACATTCCATTATCAATTGTTACCACTGTGCCAACAACTCCTTCTAGTTTTAATTATGGTATCCATTGTCTCAAGAACAAAACGGCTCTGCAGTGTTATTTACATGCTATTACATACACTAAAGCTTGAGTCAAGTCATCCCAGTTATAACCTGTTTGAGGTCAGTGTTCGGCAGACCAGATCAAATCCGGAAATGAGACTACCCATAGGGTATTATGAATAAAGTACCATGTAATGCCTGGTGCTTACTCATGCAAGTTTCTCAATCAGTGACACATTTTGTACTCAGTGACAGAAATGTCATTCAGACTAACAACTAGCATGATCAAAGATGAAAACCATATGCCATATGACTATGGGAATTGTACATGAACTTACTCTTATTTGTTGGGAAAGGAGATGGCATTGTGCACTTTGTTGTAATGACCGCGAAGTGTAGATTTTATTAGCTTTGCCCATAAGTACACTTTGTAAAAATATATCCCAATGCTCTCTTGGCCATATTGATCTACTTCCTCTTCTCTAAAAGCTGGTACTAACCTATTATTTATGATAGCATCAAAACATGAGTTTGTATGTAAAGGGAGGGGTTGCTTTTTACTTTTCAGTTCAAATTTGTAATGTAAATTGCATTTCCCCTCTTTCTGTCTGTATTTCCATCTCGTCTTTTTTATTTCCATTTGCCTATCGACCACTCCAGTGGCCTAGTGGCTAGAGCGTCCATCCTGGATGCAGGATCTCGCAGGTTCGAAATCCAGCCAAGTCATGCCAAAGACATAAAAATGGTACTAACAGCTGCCTCGTTAGGTGCTCAGCATTAAGAGGTTAGTGTTGGGACTGGTTGGCCTGATGTTAGGATAATGTGACTGGGTGGGACAGCGGCATAATGCCCCAGTGCTAGACATCTCTATTTACTGCCATGCTGCAGACATCGTAGCGATATGACTGAAAAATTGTTAAAGCTACAATAAATATCCAAATCACGCACTCTCCATTTGCATATCTTTTATCTCTCTCTCTCTCTCTCTCTCTCTCTCTCTCTCTCTCTCTCTCTCTCTCTCTCTCTCTCAAAACTCTTTCAGCAACTCTCTGCAATTGCTTTTGTCTTTCTCTTCTTCAAATGAATTCCAGTAGTGATCCGAACACATTTCAATATTGAATTTGATGATATGTCAGTAGCCTCGAATGTGCTAATTTGCCACGTCTTCCTGTATCATGGTGATATATTCCAAAACGCCTTTGAATGAATTCAGTACAATTCCAAAATAGTGATTTAGTTCAAGAAGTAATAATGAGCACCTTGAAATTTCAGTGAATAATTTAAAGAAATGAATCCTTTTCAATAATAACTGAAACACAACCTAAATTGAGTCCTCAGAAACTGATGATAAGACATCATATACAATAGAGAAATTTTGTTTACTTCTCCTATTGTTAAAAAAACCCCCAAAATTAATAACAGTACTAAGTTGAAGGTTATTTTGAGAATATTGTAAGGTTTAAACAAGGTCAGGTCTCTTACTAAAACTTAAGTTAAGAAAATGCAGCAGGTACACTTGGAATTTTCACGAGGAACACCAGTGTCCTAAATTCAAATTCAAGTAAAAATATTTACCTCCAGTAATAATGATCTTAATATATCATCTAAAATCAGAGAAATATTAGCTATGTATTATTGTGGGGAAATTTTATGGTGGAGTAAGGAGCTCCCAATATTTCATTTAAACTATTGTAGAAGTCCCACCTAGGTTCGATTTTGTTGGAAGTTAAATTTAGTGAAAGACTGATGTAAAGCTCCGAGTCCCCAGTCAGCAATGCCGACGCTTAGATGGTTAAATATACAAAAAGGGTACAATTCGATGAATAACAATTTGATAACAATTCAATAGCCAGATGATTAAAAATTCCAATTACACTTCTTCCGCTCGACCCTTTAATAGCCTACTGCATCACTTGATTAGCAGTGTGAGATTGATTTCCACACGTCCTTGTATTCTGCTTTGGTATTCTCTCTCCCATTTCTCACAATTCTTTCTCATCTTCCTCCCCGACTTTCTCCAAATTCCTTTTCCTCCTCCTCGACTGCTCTATACTCCTCCTCTTCCTCTGCTTTCTCATGCAGACTCCTTTTTCTCCTCCTTCTCCACACTCTCTCCACCTTCTCTCCACCGACTAGACTTCTGTCGACTTCGACTGTTCGGCTAGTCTCAATTCCGTCTTCACCTCTTGGAGACTCGGCACTCAACAGAACCGGGAGTTCTGTCCCCTAAAAAGCTTCATTTTCGAAGCTTTGTCTTTCCTTAGAATCTTCCTCTAAGTTTTACAGTCAAATTACGAGTGGCTTCTCTCGGAGTAACCCTATTGCTCAGCAATCTGCCTAGGCGAAACTAAATTTTTCTTAGAACTCTGAAAGTTATAATTCGGCCTGCGTTGTAATCACACCCTCTATCTCAATTCCGATTGGATATCGTTATGAACCTATCCAGTCAAACTTAGCGAACAATGTTCCTCTCGCTGTCTGTCAACGTGGGGACGGACAAGAACACGCCCCGCACATCCCGCGGGCTTCCCTCAGATCTTAGGATTAAGCTGTAACACATAGGTGTGAAGTGGTGCGATCTATCACCTGTTCCGATTCAAGATTCCGGTCTACGGCCGGTCAGGTAACCTAGCATAAGAGTTTAACACTCGCCCCGCGGCAATATTTGGAGATCAAACACAAAGCCGCGGTACTATTCAAGACAAGAAGATTATAGCTTGCTTTTACATGTGTTTATAGCTGGGGCATGGCAAACGTGACAATTATATTGTTTACACAACAATAAGAGTTTTGTCAGGTAGACATTAAACTCAATTACTGACCAAGGTCAGTCTTACAATTTAGATATACGTGACAAATAATCATGGATAAAAGCCAACAAAATATAAATTAAATATACATCACAAGCGTTGTTGCATGTTTTTAAAGTTGCGCTTTTATATTTCAACGGTATCTAGAGTCTCTGCTACTTCCAACATTTATATTAAGAGAATAAATCCTCGCATTGTACCTCCTGTATAATATGTACAAGGACACACCACCAGCAGTTTTGCTTTTATTGCAAAATACCACTGTAACGATGCATCACTCTAAACAAATATGGTGCTGATCTGATGTCTAATATGAACACAACAGTGTTGCTTTGGTCCTATTAGTTCGATCTTCTTGGAGGAGGGATCATGAACGTGTTACGATATGTGATCTGAAACTGTTTCAATGCAATATATTACATGTTAAAAATTGAATGCTGATGATGTCAGATGTTCAAAAAGTAGGTATAAAAAAATAAATGAATCTGATTTTATGCTCTCCCCCTCGCCCATCTAGTACAATGGTTATAGTTGTAAATCTCGTCATCAGTTACCAGTACAAGTCCTCAATTTGATGCAGAATAATAGACCCTCGTATTAGTATTATTATTATTATTAGGGTTTTCGACTTGTCTGATGCCAGAAGAAGTTCATATTAGTCCCAGGCATTATCCCGCGAGCAAGGCAAAAAAATTAAGAGAAGTGGAGTACAGTTCATAAATCTTTATGTTCTGCAATTTTCATAATTTGCGATCTCCCCAAAGTACACATATCATCACCTTTATGTATGATTGCATTTATCGCAATCTTCTTTTCCGTAATGGTCCACAGTTTCCGTAATCAGTCTATCCCTGTTAGAGTGCATAATTTCCATTTTGTAATTCGCCATATAACATGAATAGTTGAATCAAATTTTGGCAGCAGGAACTATATATTTTTATTTTAATTTGTCTGTTACATTTCAGTATATAAAAATAACGTCACTTATAGAGTGTTGGTGTAAAGCAATTTGATATACCAATACTGTTGGTATATCGAATTGTGTTCCGCCCATGACGCAATAATTCGCATATATAAACATTCTTGCAACTGCACCCTTGCAACTGTGTGCTGTCCACTCATTAATCACTAGTGATGTATGAAAATAACGATGAAAAATATTAATAATCCCCGTTTTCTAAATGTATTTTTATATGGTACACAATTTCATCGCAATCCTCTCTGCTTCCCGTTCTCCCTCCCCTCTCATGCATCAGGGTTAAAATACTCAGAAACCTGGGGTGAGAGAGAAAAAGAACTTGGGGTGGATGAAAACCTTGAAATTGAACTTAGATCAATTAACCTACAAGAATATGGTTCGTTGTAACGGTATGTGTGGAGTTGAGTTATGATTTGTATAATCAAAGACAGAAATTTTGCATAACCTGTCGACATTATACGACATGTACTGTGATGTGCGTGTGTGATCTGCATAATTCGGCAAGCCTCTTTTTCTTTAATGAAAAAGTTTTACATCTCATGGTATATCATTGATACAGCGTACATACTATATATATATATATATATATATATATATATATATATATATATATATATATATATATGGGATTCGCGGACTTCAAGCCTTAATGCAGCCATCGGAGCCATGGAAAGGTTTTGGGCTGCATTATATGCCGGGCTTCCAGACTCTAAACAATCGGCTTCTCAAAGATTATTTTGATGCATGTCGCCGATTTGAAGGTAATTAGGTAATACATGTATATCTTAATACTGTAACTCGTGTGAGATTTATTTTACCATGCTTAATAAAGCACTTATCCATAATGATTGTAGCCATTTCAATTTCTTTATATGCCTAATCCATCAACCTAAATATTAGCAACTCAATCGGTGTTTATCATCTATCGTCTGATTGTATGCTTGAAAGTTACAGAAGGCTGATAACTATTTATTGTTTAGAAAAGAAGTAAATAAATGATAATAAGTATTCTAAACTGCTTTTCAAAAGTCAACTAGTCGGAGATAGTTTAAATGCATGTCTCCGACATCAAGCTGACTAGACGATTATTGTTAAGCAAATGGATCAGTCAGCATTCTCAAAAAATTCAGTTTAAGAAAAGAAATATATTATTCCATAAAGTCTAGCTTTCATTACTGTACCTATTGATCTGATAGCATATCCAGGCGTAGGAAAGTGAACTTAACAACGTTTCCAAAAGCAAATCAAATGAACCATTTCGACGAAAAATATTTAATGTTTCAGTTCAACATATTTTACCTACCCCCACTCCTTCTCTCTATACTCTCTCAATTCTAGCTATTTCAAAGCCATACTATATTTATCTATGTATATACACATCCATATATTTGCATTCTAACCCTTCCTTTTCTCGCGTACATATTTATCTTCATTTACTATTTACACACGTGTTTGATAACTTTAATTATGGGCATATGGTTTTAAGGCATAAACAAATTAAAAAGGGGGAAAAAAAAGATTAACTGTAAAGCGAATGTAAGGCAATTTAATTAACATCCCGTTTTATTCTGCCTAATATTTAAACTTTAGTTGTGATACATTGCCATATAATCGGTCAAGCGCAGATTTCCCAACGACAACTTCAGTTTCAGTGAATTTGCCATGGGCAAACATCTGTGTTGCTTTGGTGTCAACCTAAATTTTTTAAAAATTCTTTTTATTTATTTTATTACATGAATTGACAAGTTTAGATATGTTTGATATTCTTAAGTTTTAATTATGCACTGTCTAGACTTGATGCATATTTTTGTTGTAATGATATATCTCATTTGACAACTTGATGGCAATTTTTGATTGTGTCAGTGAAAGAGGTCACGAAGTTGCAAAACAGTGCCTGCGGTGTTGTTTTCGGCAAAATAAATTAAACTTATATTTTTAAGATATTTGAACATTTAAGCGCATGTATCTGTCAGTCTATAGTTTTAATTGCAAAGAAATTAGTTCTTGAGCTTTTAAATAGATATCTTCTCATGTTTTTGCAAGACAGGAGCAATAAGAGAAAAAAATATTCAGGTTCTCACGTTGATGTAGTATTTGATTGTATGTAATTAGTCCTCACAATGACGTCCTCACAAAGATGGTAAAGTAAGAGTAGTCCTCATAATGTTTAAAGAACTACACGGCAAACAGAAAGTGATACAGATGTGGCCTGGGTTGCAGTTAAGATTACTTTCAAATTTCTAATCCATACTTTCATTCCTTCTTATGGTCCTCGAAATGGAGTCATATGTCAAGGTCCTCACAAGTATATGAATATGAGACATGCATTTAAACTATCTCCGACTAGCTGACTATGTGTGTGTGTGTGTTGGATTTTTAAAGTAGCTTTTACACTTTTTCAGTCATATAGCAACGATTTCTGCAGTGTGGCAGTTTATAGTTTTGTCTAGCACTGGGGCATCGTGCCGCAGACATGTAGAATGATGTCCCACCCAGTTGCATTGTACTGACACCAGGCCGACCAGTCCTAACATTAACTTCTTAATGCACTTGTTAGTTGATTTCTATAAGTCTTTCATATGACTCGACAGGGGTTCGAACCCGCGACCTCCCGCATACGAGGCCACAAAACACTCTGCCACAGGAGCTGTCGTTCGACTTGTTATTATTTGTTGATCATGTGGAATCGGTGTTGGGAAATTATTATTCAACCAGTGTAATAAGCCAATATCAAGCAGCAGACATCATAATCTATAGCATTCATGAGACTTTATGACAGCATGGATTGCGTACCTTGTTATGTTATAGAAACATTAACATATATAACACATGTTTATGTTTCGACATTTAAGCCGCTGAAATGCAAACTATAATGGTTTTACTGAGACAAAAAACAGTGAAAGGATTCAAAAGTCAGTTTTCACTTTATGTAAAGATAGTAAATATGGTATTTATATAAATATTTTCTTGTTTATGAAACTTTCTTGCATACAGATCGAACTTTTAAAAGCAAAGAGTTAATTGTGTAATGAATATGTGCTGCCTTTCACATATGTATTGTCTTGATTACGTCACATTTCTTGATGTATTCAACATTTTGTACCAAGCTTGCCTTGGATCGCTTTGTCTAATATCTTGCTAATATTGCAATGAAACTACCACTGAGAGTGCACCTTGTGAACAAGAGGCGATGGTCGCCACATCTAGGTCCATGTAACGTACTTTAATATATTAATTACTGCTGAAACGTCTTCCATTGCTCTTACTTCTATGCCTTGCATCTTTTCATGCTCAAGTATGATCTAGGGTATCTTTGGATAAAGGTAGATGTCACAAAAGACTATGTTGTTGTGAAGTACTTTATTTACTTTATTCAACGCTATTTCGTGTTCGGGACAGAGCTTGCTGAAACAAATTTATCCTACTACCAACAAACATCCACCTACATGGGATGCAGCTATGTGCTGCAGTATTTCGTGTTTTGTGATGATAATGGATACTAACACATGCCCTTAAAGTGGAGATATCGCTTCGGTTCTTTCTCACTAGCAATTATTATCACTGTTTAACCTGCATATAGTGGCAATTAAAACTTTAAAAGCAAGTACATCTTATATGTTTACCAAACCTAATTTTGACAGGTGTCAGGTTTACAGAGTTTCTCAATTTCGTATTATACTACAAGCCATAATACTATCCGGTCGTTTGTTTCGTTCCTCAGCCAACCCACCCCCGCACTCAGGGTTCATTCTGGGCGTGGAACCATCGTTGAAATCTACGTATCCTCCTCAAATATTGTACCAGATATTATCACCCCTATCATCATTTTCAAAGCATTTCCATTTCATATGGTTGTGATAATATTTTCACGTTGAACGGCTACACTATGTTTATGAGTCAAATGTTTTTGGTTACCAACGCCTGTGAGCAAAAAGCAAAGCTGAGCAAGGTAACATGAATGACAAACTGAAAACGCTAAGATAACACGATTGCAGTAGCTGTCCATAGTCTGGCAGGCAAAACGAAATTTAAAATATCTCCTGACATCCATAAATTGCCAGCTGTTTGCTTTGGTTCTTCTCCAGGACTTGAGGCTTACCGTCACATTGTGAAATTCCTCATACGTTATAATCAGACCTAACGCAGATTACGAGCTGGAAAATATTTATCTCTATGGGCACACGAGTACTCCTGATTCAGTCGCTCAATCCATTCACGATTAGTATAGAAACGGAATTCATGTTCTTTCTCGGCTACATCACAAAAGCAGAAATGCTTGTGGTGGCAGCTAATACTACTTAACAAATGTCATACTCCAACTTTATGAGTGACGTTAATGTATAAAGTTTCGTTAGATATAAATGATAATAATTACTGTGGAATAATTACACAATATATGTTATTCTCCGGATTATAAACTGACGCAACAGTTTACAGAAACAGCGATGTATTTGTTTCCACCAACATCAAAGCATACGGAACTGAGTAGTGTAAGTGTTAACAGCTTCCCACATATTACAATTACGTCTTGTTTGATTTAACTCGCACACACGACAATATATTACTTGATATAGACCAGTCATTGGGTTGTGTTCAACAAAGCCTATACTTGTAATTGAACAGAAAACGAAATGCAGGGGTGAAAAATGTATATTAATTGTTTTAATGATGCTTAAAGAAATAATCAGAACAACCAGACAAATTGTACTTGAAGTACGTGCGATTAGCTAAGCGAAATCACAAACATTCACAACTTATATTTGCAGATATCAAGCATTATTGTGGTCGGTGTGATGTATGTAATATGAGTAGTGATGCAGTTGAACAAGCAGGTATAAAACCGTGTGTGATATGCTGCTACGAAAGGGTTGCAAAAGCTATTAATATATTATGACAAGATATTCCTTGCGAATAACAAACTTAATCCATCAGATGAATGTTGTGAGAAGGCTACAAATTAAGCAACGTATTGGCGAAATAATGAATGGTATTGCCGATGTAATGAATACTTACAACATGACATAATATAAGTTATATTACAGAGACGTAAAAATTTGTATATATACATACATAATATAACATAATATAGCATAACATAACATGAAGAACTATAAATTGGTGTGCAAATTGCTAATGAACAAATTAAATAATAATAAATAAATATAAAATAAATAAAACAGGCAAACATAGTTACTCACTCATTTAGTGTTTACCAGGAAATTTATAATGTGTTTCTAATCGAAGACAGCAAACTTCTGAGAATAGGAAAAGGCTGCCAACCTAGCCAACCAGCGTTCAGTGGTAGACAGTACAGAAATATGCTTGGGTGATACTGCCAACTATTAGACAGGGTAATAAGGGACCTAAATAAGAATGTTTGATTTATAGCGGCCGTTTTTTTTTTTTAAAACGGAAGATTCATAGGAATTGTGTTCAAGAAAAATAATGTAACGTCCGTGGTTATGAGATTGCAAAATTTAATCACAACAAAATAAATTAACCTGTAATACATCTCGAATATACCTTTGATTGCATGTTGGTAAACTAAATTCCTTAAAACCTTAGCATCTTAACGTCACGTTCGTGCATACAAATATATGGATGTTTGTTTATGGCATCCACTAAATCAACAGTTGTTATCAAAAGAACGTAACAAATCTTTATTCAACATAATTTTGTACACCTCATTATCATAAGATGATGTCCAATGCGTCTCGTTGTAATTAACAGTTTGGTTAAAGAGACACTCCCTGTAATAAATGCTACGTTATTTTTAATCTCTCTTTTCATACCCGAGTTACATAGCTTTGTTTTATCTTTGCCAGTCCAAAATGAAAATGATTCTAAGGCCACATAAATAAATCATATATTTAACATTTAAAACGCTCTGATATATTGTTATTCGTCTACAGGTCAGCATATATGCTATTTCTTTTAAATCATTAGTGTTTTGTAAAATTTTATATGTTCTTTCATGCAATATAAATGTGATCAGTTTCTACTTAAATATATTACAATCTGTATTAGGCATTTGCACCCTCAGTTTATCCTCATACTGTGTTTTAGCCGTCTTGTGGTTAAATACATACATGAGCCACATACGTACTTATTTAACTCTAAAGCCACTATATAACTATATATATATATATATATATATATATATATACTATATACTGCTATATATATATACCAACACTTACTTACCATATATATATATATTTCTCTACTACTATATACTTATATATATATATATATATGGACAAATAAACAGATATCTGTGTGTATATGTCGGATTGATCTCCATCCAGCGTAGCCCAGAGTTCATAGCGACTCGTCTAAGTTCACCGAGTCGATGAGATCTAGCCGGAAAGTCATTTACAGAAGTATTTGTGGTCTCGTATTTTGCATCAACAAAATGATTGGAAACCAATCAAGTACACCTTGAGAGATATATAACCCATAACACTAAGGAAATAACACAACATGTTCTGGAAATAGAGTGTCTGCATCCGCAAAACATTGACGTAGGTTTAATCGCTAGGTTATCTGTGCTTTTCATTGATATCATCGATTAATGAAAGGGTACATCTGTGTCGTTGTTCATTGATGTGTGACAGAGGCATAATATATTCACGACCACCATGCTCGCTCTCTTAACAATATTATTTTTTCCACGCACACAAAGCCCACATTGGTTACATGAGACAAGACCACCATCTATTTTCACACAATCAGCATGTATGCTATAATACTGATACACAGGTATGTCGAGCAATTTGCATTGTATTAATATAATAATGTTTCTAATTAGTTGCAACATGGGGGAAGGTCAGCATCGGGTGGGAGGAGCGCGGGGACTCTCAGTGGTTAATTTTATATTTTGAATCGGCAGGGGACGGATCCTGCTGTAAAAATTAATTTTGTGGGTTTTGTATATATGTATAGTAACCATAAACAATTTACCGGGTAACGACCCTTTCTCAGCAGGACCCTTCTTTTGGTCAATCGGATAGTAAAACAAAACTATATTGCGCACGTGCGCTCCACCCACTCCCTCTGCTATCTAATATGAGCTGCTATCAATCAATACTACCTGCTATTGTTGAGCTATTACTTCTTCTAATTTTAGAATAGTTATACCGATACTTCGCATAAATCATATAAGTTATTGAAATTAATCTTCTTGTGATCAACATAGTGTGATGTGCATAATACGAGCAAAAAGGTATTTCTCTTTCGTCCTATAGTGAACACAAATTCATTTTTATCACCCTTTACTAACATGTAGCAATGTTTTAACCCATTTCTTCTGCTTTTACATCATTACATGTTAAAACCCTCAGTTTATCAATTAGTACTAGATTCGGATTCCATTAGTATGTAACTCTCCGTTGAATGCATTGGTGTCAGTAAATCTGCTTGATTCTAGATATATACAATATGTATAAGTTACCTCATCATTACTCTTTATTTATATGTGGGACCCCTCGCAGGCTTACAGCTATATTAACTGTAACATTTGGAGGTTAATTAAATAATATCGCCTGTTTCATCACATGGTACAGTATCTATCTATCTATCTATCTATCTATAATAATAATAATAATAATAATAATAATAATAATAATAATAATAATAATAATAATATTAATAATCAATGCATTCAACTAAAGAACCATGAAGGTATTTTAGTATTTCAGAATACATATTGGAGTGTATTGTACTAAGTTTTTGGGTGTTTTCTCCAGAACAGCATTTTAATATAGTGATTGATGTTTCTTGCTTATTTTGTTCAACAGAGATCAAACAGAATATATGGACAATGTGGAAATGAGCATGTGCTTCGTCCATCTACAAGGTTAGTTAGTGTTTGGTACTTTCCATCTTGTTTCTTCCTGTATGACACTTTCTATTTTCTTGAGACATTTAAATGCACTGTGACATTTCATCGATGATGCAATACATAAAACATTTACAAACAGGCTTGAGGTTTCAGCAACAATGCTTCCCGTTCATACGACTTAGTCTTTTAATGCAAATTAAGAACAAACACAAATGACAACAGTAAATTGTAAACAGTTAGTGAGATGATTGATATGATGCATTGTATCCCTCTTGCTTCAAACTCTCTGGACATGATTTGCATACCAACAGTAGTGCGTATTTCTAAGCAATCTCGAGAGGTTGGATTTAGTCTTCATTGACCTTGTGCAACTCCCTTGCACAGCAGTGGTCCATTCTCATGAAGAAAAAGTGCTGGCCAAGCAACAAATGCAATCTTCTTTCCTTTCTTCGTGTATTCTTTGTAGCAATTTTTATCAAACGCCTGTCCTTGGACAGTCTTTAAATCGAGGCATAGTGGTGGTGTTTGAACCAGCATAAACCAACAAAGTTGCACGCATTCCTGTATGTACGTTTTACACAGTTTTGTCATCTCTCTGTATTTGTCCTTTGTCTTTTTGTCCATTACAAAGGCCTACAACACAAATGCAGAGACTTTATAATACATATAAGCAATAACAACAACTATATTATTCACTGTTTTGAAATATACGTTAGACACTGAATATTGTGATAAGTAATGACTCATATATATATATATATATATATATATATATATATATATATATATATATATATATATATATATATCTTAAAAGTATTAAAAACTATTTTATAAATGACGTGCAATAACTTTCTTCTTCGATCAGAAACAAGCAAGTACCAAGTATGAACAGAATGAATAAGAGCGAAAATGTTGCAGAACGACAGAAGGATCTCCCAGCGTACATATACAATGCAACATACTTAAAGTCATGCAATACATTTTAACCGATATTCATTGGAAGATATAATTATAAACAATAAAAATTTCATTTCATATAAAAGATCTTTACTTTTGTTAATTAACAAAATGACAGAGATTTATATAACCTGTGACATAAGTATGGTAATGTAAGCGACGAAAGAATGATTTTCTGAAGGAAGCTTTACACACATCTACCGTCACACGCCAAAGGCCCCCTTCTCTTTATATTATATTACAAATTTGTATCACATAAATTTGTGTCATGTTTGTGTTTTACTTCCTGTCTGTATTTAAGGAGCCATGCAATAACTGCAAACATCGTACACATTCTCTAGCAACAATTTAGTTTTGATTCAATTAAACTTGCTTTAAACTATTCTCTGTGCAACTGACTGAGTATTAAATGTGAATCTCTTTTCAAGCTACCACATTCATCCGAAATTGCTGTTGCTCTTCCAAAAACTGTGTATGGAAGTGGAAACGTTGATTTGGTAGTCTTTGGATCCTAATATAGATCCAGTTACAGAATAATTGATCTTAACTTTAGTTTCTTAGTTTATACAGAAGATACAAATGATTACCTTCGCCATGTTTGCACTTGTCACGTTGCTGTTCAGTTTTGCTACATCACTCAAATGTTTGGCGAATATTTTACTGAATTCCTCTTTTTGTCTTCTCTGAAAAGTGACGAATTTATTATGAAATTAATTTTCATACAAAACATTTTCCAATTTGCCGATCACAAACGTAATTTCACATAATATAAATCCAAGTTGTCTGAAACGTTTTCAAAAAGTTTAAATTAACCAGAAGTGTATGATCTCACAAATAACTAGTGACATTGCTAATCTGAAAGATAAACTTATACACGTAAAGCGACACACTTTTTTTAATAAAGTATCCTATAAGAATAATCAAATTTCCCAACCGCCCATTACTAAAATTAGAATGTGCGAAATATCCATTAAATGCTCGTTCTACATGAGTCGGTATTGCTGATGATTGGAGTAATATCGAATAAATGAATCAGAAATGAACAAGTCAAATAGCACACAGACATACACATACACGGTATGTATACAGAGACAAAATGACAGACAGATATATAGACATACACATATATAAATACAAAAGGGCTAGATACAGATGTACACGAGTAGATATGTTGATATTAGTACTGGGAGAAGATCGTGAGTAAAACAATGAGCCTATGCTGACAAGGATAATTTAACAATCCACCATCATTTGTAAGTAATGTAGTGTAATTTTCTCGTGGGTCTTAGTTTTCTTGAATTTGAAAATATAATACATTTAGTAGATACTTTAAATTTGTGGTTTAAAATTCGAAAGTTTGCATATTTGTATGCATCTAATTTCGTCGAGAAACGGCAGCAAATATCACAAATAGCTAATGCACAAACACAAACCTGAGGACAACAAGGGGGCAGTAGCTTCGATTGTTAAAACAGTAATGCTACATATATGAGCATATATCATATACCTGTCAGGACAAATCACTTACACACAATATCGAAAGGGGTTGACGTCGCCAACAGCATTAACCCACTAGTCAGTTATTAAAATCCGTATGTGCTATCTCATCCTTAACACTTTGTCTATAAAGTTGTACCTTCAATAACTTTCTGACTACCAAACCATTAACATAATGGATTAAGAGCTGTACAAATCAAGTTATATCAACGAAAATAATGATAGTACAGTATCGTTATCTTAATTCTAAAAGTCTCCTCTTGGACAGATAGGTCATTCATAAGATGAAAGCTTGATTAGCCGATCGTAGCACAAAAGAATAGTAATGTTACGATATATAGGAATTGACTTAGTTGTATGTATCATATATATATATATATATATATATATATATATATATATATATATATATATATATATATATATATATATATATAACTATATATATATATATATATATATATATATATATATATAACCCCAAAACCTGTATGAAGTAAATTAGAGCACATGCATATTTCATTTAAAATTCTCCGATTTCAAAAATGGAGCTACATGATTGCAATTATTAAAGGTTAACGATGAAATATGAAGAGAGTTTGAATAAAACTATAACAAGATTCCATTAGTTCAGTCTGTTATCCATCATTTCTTGCTTCTGTAATTTGGCAAAATATTTATGATATTTGTTCCTACATATTTCATCCATTATCTAAATACGTTCACTAATTATATCACGGGATATGTTTCTTCCTGGATTGCAATATTGCAAATGGTAGGGAAATCGTTTTTCTTTTGATAATCGATAAAATCTTTCGCTTTAGAGTTCGTTGGTTTCTCATGGTGGTGAAACATGAAATGGGTAAAGACCGAGAGATGGGTTGCAAGATTCACTTTACTTTTCTACGTCAACCAATGTACACGGAAATTATTTTTTGCGCCACTGAACCAGCTTATGTGTGGTGGTATATTAAACACAATATTTTTATTAAAAAACGCTTGAAAGTTGCTAATTGGCTGAAAATAATCAACTAGAAAAAATATCCTACTTGTTCAGGAGTAGCCGGCCTATAGGTAAAGTGTATTTATTATTAAGATTTGACATGGAATAATATTTCATCGCTATATATGGAAATTTGATTTGTTGTCTGTGCCCATTTATATTTTCCTGCTACTTCACAAATTTACTTCGAAAGCAAATGGTGAAAAGAGATCTTGACATTGCTACCTTGTCAAAGTCAGAATTTGATTTAGATAAGGCTCTTGTGTATTTTAAGAGTCATGATTTCTTTTTAAAACTAAAAGCAACATATTGGTATGTTTCTTGACTCATTTATCAACAAGGCAACACCGTTGACATGCTTGACCAATACTCTTCCTACTTGAACGACGGCAATGTTTAATGACCAGCATCCTCACCTACTGACTAGCACGATTTCCTGACCAGCATACACTTGTATTAACGTAAGCAAACTGACCAACGCTTAGTCTTATTGGCCAGCACTTGCTTCGGTTGGCCAACACTCGTCGATTAAACAACGTAGTCTTACTGACAAGCGCCACTCCTACTGAATAGCACACCATGTTACTGACCACCATTCGTTTCTACTGACTTAAAACACACACTTAGAGAGCACCACAGTCTTGCTCAACAAAACCACCTCTACTGACCACAATATATTCTTACTCACCATCAGTTCAGTTGCACCTACTTGTTCCTAAACCCAATGAAAATTAAACATCAATGGGCATAATAACCTCCTATAGATATTGAACAATAAGGATGAAACAGCAAAGACAGAGTTACTGTCAGAAACTGGCTTCCTTTTACAATACAGAAAATGTTTCCATTTGATTCATCTTAGAGTGAGAGGCAATTTTTAATTTTATGTATGCTACAAAATATCCAATGACAGTGCTGCATGGGGCAAGATTGATTCTTCGATTTGATGCAAATGTACGATATTCGTTTTATCAACCTAGATTTAATACAATGGCTGACCAGCTACATTGGCATAACATGTGATCGAAAATATCAAATGTTAGTGCCGTATGTGGCAAGATTAGGTATTTATATTGTTGCCATTGTATTGTTGTTTCCCCATAAAGAAATGGTGAATACTGTAACGTGTTGTTGATGAAAAGAAAGAGAACATAGCTACTTTCTCAAACAAGATCAGAATGTGGAGTAAGATACGGTTTTCATGCAAATAAATGATAATTAAAACACACATGGTATGGTTAATTTACTCATTTATCGAGAGAGCAAATCGTGAACAGAGAGCAATAGATCGTTACAGTGTCAAACAAAGCCAGCTATTGTTTTAAATTAAGACTTTGTATACTTTTAAGGTTGTTAAATTGTTTACACTTGCTTTAAAACGGCAAAGAAGCGTGCATTATGTTCGGTATTTTACTGTTTATCGAAAGAACGAAAGATGTTAGTTATTTACTTTGTTACAAATATAATGTAGTGATTATACTTGTCAATAATAGAATCTGCGAATCCCCGCCTCCAAACCCCAAAGACATACGATCGTTTCTTTAAAACTAATTAAAATAGTGCGAGGGAGAGAGGGAAAAATAATTAGAGAGCCCTTAATGAGAATCAAATTGTACAAGCCTATGAATGTTTTCATATGTAAACTGTGATGAAGTTAATTTCGAGAACATTTCGAATGAGAACACCCTTATTCAGTTTAAATCAATGATTTTATATCCGCAAAAAAGCCTGTTATAAAGTATCTATAAGCGTAGTTGCAAGCTAATTATCTGCTGATGATCTTTTTCAATTAAAAGGATTCTAACGCGCTCTTTGGCATGCTTCGCTTATTCTAACGCTTCAGTAATGAGTTCGTCATTTGAAGAAAGTAATATTCTGAATACTGTTCTAATCTTTGATATCACAGTGTACGTTTGCAACATTACGGGAGTGATTTTAAGGACACGTTACTAAAAGAGTTTTAAGTTTATCGACGTATTGTAATAACAAATGTTTGTCTTTACAGTTTCTAATCTTGACAACTACAAGCAAACCACTACATTTGCAATGAAGTAAAGAACCAAATGTTTTACTCGTTCAATAACTCGGTGATAAAGCAGAATAACTTATGTTACCTGCTATTTTAAAATGAAGATGAGAATTTTACTCTTTTAAAGTACACGTAAACCTTACCTTATGCCAAATTCTGACCTTGCTCGACGCGCAGCAATGTCTCGCTGTCTTTTTCACCAATGGTGCATTACGATAGGTATCAGTTCAGTGACAGTATCAAATCAAGGGCGACAGAAACAACATGTCTGAACATTTAAAATGCTATACACTCCAAGATGCTAAACATAACAATATGTGTATTTATTGTAAAAGCGAGTAATTGTCTTTCAAAAGATATATCTTTGTTTTCTATCCATCCTGTTAAATGTATTGTTACGTGTAGGCTCGTACAAAAATAACAAGAGAAAAGAGTAAAACCAACAAGCTTTGTAAATTTTAACAAAATAATTTATTTCCCTAGAAAACAATGTGGAAAATAGAAAATCGGACGTATGGTTTGTGAATATAATACTAAATTTAATCCTAAGTTTGAAAAATATAATTTCTAATTGAATCTGGGTTCGAATCTTGATGAAATTCCAATATGGAGGCGACGTCAGATGATGTCTGTACTGATGGTAACAGATCCTCGATTAAATCACAGTTTATGTTTCCGTATAAAATTCCAGAATGAATTTCCACTGAATTTCTTTGTCACAAGACTTTTATAAATATAAAGCACTTGTTTAGTTTTTTAGAGAATAAATTATTAAATTCCAAAAAATAGATGAACTTCAAAAACAATATGGCTTCAACAATAAAACCCTCTTGAGCCCTCACGGTTTAAAATAAAACTAACTCGAACTAGTAGAAAATGGCTGTTTAAGCCTCGATTGTAGATCACATGGTGGTTCAAGTGACAGGCTACGAGATTTCCAATTTGAACAGCGCAATAAAAAATGAAATTTTTCATGTAAGGAAGAAAAGCCCTATCTAAGAACCAAATTCTCACACTGCAGATATATAAAAAAGAAAGGCTGTTTACAATCCAGCTAACACGAGGGCCGAGATGACCTTGGCAATAGCCAATTGTCTTCACTCGATGTTTACAAGATCTATGAACCAGAGTGACCTAAAAATAGTGCTGAAGAAATATTTTTCCGTTCTAAACAAACTGAATTTACTGGAAAGAAATATCGAATTCCGTGGAAAAAATCATTACAATAAAATGTAATGAAACAAAATTAAAATAATTTTTTTTTAAAAACTACCTCACAAGCAATTTAATTACATATACGTAACAGTACATAGTGTCATATGATGTTCCTCAGTGTTTAATCTACATAGGGTTGGTGGTAAGTATATTTTGGTGCTGGTAGTAGGAAGCTGAGTTTGTCAATATATGTAGGTGCTGGTGAACAAGAAAGTATGTTAGCCAATGTCGGTAGGTGTAGGGGCTGGTCAGAAAGACTGCGTGTGTCAATATATATGGATGCAATTTAGTACAGTGTGTTAGTCAGTCAGTGGGTGCTGGTAGGTAAGACTGTGCTGGGTAGCATGTGTGGTTGCAGATCAGAACGAAAGCGTGTTGGTCAGTATTTGTGAGTGCTGGTTGATGCTGTTCTGTAGGTCTATGTCGTTCTGGTCAAGGTCACTGAATTGGTCATAAGTGATGTTTTTTATTCAATAAGTGTAGGAGCTAGTCGGTAGAACGGTGTGTTGGTGTGTTGTCCAGTGGGTATGAGGATTTTTCAGTTCGCTTGGTTGCTGGTCATTATTACTGTGTGATGGTCAATAGAGATTAGTCATTAGATACGGGTGATAGTCAAACGTTATCTTGTTCTGTACAAGGAGTTGATGGTTAGTTGAAAAGGGTGTTGGGCAATCATTCTGACCGTACAAACCCACAATGTTGATCATTTGGACGATTTTAAAATTACTTTTCCGATGCCTCCATAGAGAGATTTTCAAAATTCTGTCTTACTATCTCTCCCTCTACTTAGGAGTTCTAGGTCTTTCATGCATTAATTCATAGGCTGCTATATTGAATAGCATCTAATATATTTTCAGTGAATTTCTCATGTTATATAACAAAGAAATTATGTCTTTGCATTTATGAAAAATATGAAATAAATATAATGGCAAAAAGCAGAAAAGGCTGTTTGTCTCAAAGTATATATTGGTCATGTATGGACTGATTTTGCCTCAGTATTACTTGCTTTTGAAAATAAGGTTTTCGAACATATCTTCTTCTACTCCATACGTTATTTGGCCATATAGATGCATTTCTATATGTGTTTATGTACGCCGACATTTTCAGAGTGAGACTGGATGACGAACCCCTGAATCAAGCAAACCACAATCTCATCAGCCAGCTTTCATGACATAGAAAGAAAATGGGAAAAACAAAGAACTAACTTCAAGAATTGCTGATATATTCAAAATCCGTTGTACCTTTAGTTCACGTTTTATGCGTGTGACACGTCTTGGATATTCCCAAACAATCGATACATATTCCTAGTACTATTAGGGAACACAGAACATTATTAGTGTTGCAAACCAACAGACTACAATTATTATCATTTACCAATCGACGATCACCAAAGCGTGAACATTTCTTTGCACCTAAACGTTTGCATACGGCGTATCTGCTCAAATCAGGAAACGTTAGACTAAATGTTTATGGAACTCATGCATACCGAAATTAATGGGATACACAAGAAAATTATCAATACAGCTAGAAATAGCATAGGGTAGGATTTCTTTACAGAAACATTCTCTTCGGGTACAAATATATAACTGCCAACAACTGCATCCCATTCACAACAACATGTCACCCATATACTAAATTTTCGAATGACCTATGGTAGTTTATCAGTGGCCCAAATACCTTTAACGATTATCTTGTTCGTGCCAGATTAAAAACACATAAGGAAATATGTAAATACGGTTGACAAGGCTAAATACAAAATCCTTTAAAATTCAGCTCATTATTGCTTATAAAATAATTAATTTTTAATGTGCTACAGTCACGGCTATTCTTCACATTGCCTCTGTGTGTGTGTGTGCGTGTGTGTGTGTGTGTGCGTGTGTGTGTGTGTGTGTGTGTGTGTTTCTGTGTGCGTGTGTGTGTGCGTGTGTGTGCGTGTGCGTGTGTGTGTGTGTGTGTGTGTTGGAGTGTTTTGAACATAACTGTTTAGGCCATAGCGTACATTGAAAGAAAATAAAGCAATTGTTTTTTTAATAACTTAATTTGCAATTTAAATCTCTGCTACTCTCTCTCTCTCTCTCTCTCTCTCTCTCTCTCTCTCTCTCTCATCCTTGTTACTACATTGGAAGCAATGACAAAGTGAAATATATTTTAATTTTGCAGACATGTTACATACTTAATGTGCATGAACAACCGGAAACTAGGGTAAATAGTCATAAAATTTTTCTAATTATAGGCACTGTTCCAGACTCAAGTTGGTTTACTTTTTAGTATATATAAGTTAGAAAATGTAAAAGAACACTGCTTACAACATAAGTGGTATGCAATATCACTGCCTCTTCCAGAGCAGAAATGTTCAGACAAACACGATGACATACATACATACATACATACATACATACATACATACATACATACATGCATACTTTCTACCGGCTGTTATAGTCTAGTTCTTTAGGCAAGATGAGGATTGAAACATGTCTGAAACCTTTGAAATCAAGCTAAATGTTATGGCGATTGATTTATCGAAATAAAGAAAGGATGTGTTCACCTGACTTGATTTCATACCACCAGCTGGATAAAACAGAATGTCTTCAAGACCCCATTTCTGCGTCTCTCGAACATCTTCGCAGAAACGATAACCATCCTATTCGTGGGAAAGTATCAGACCTTAACATCTAGAACATTCTTAAATAAAATTCACGTCATTAAATACTCTAATCCTGCAATGACTATGTAGTTATGTATCACAATGAACAACTTAATTGTATATTAACTAGCAGGGATAGCTGGCTGTAAATTCTCTCATCTCCATTATGTGACGATTTTGCGTAATAATAATAATAATAATAATAATAATAATAATAATAATGCTTACAAATCGATACTATCTAAGCAGTAGGTACAACTTATATACTTCGCTCTAATGATTTACAGATCTTCTAGATATATAAGAGGGACAAAAGAGAATTGTTTACGTTGTGTTAGTTACTGTCGATAGGTAGAAACGCTTTGATAAAAACAATAATTTCCCTATATAAATTGTCTGTTCCATTTGAATATAAGTATGTTAGAATACGGCTTATCGGTAATTTATGAATGAACGAATTGTTTTCCATTTGACGAATAGCGTGCTGGCGTTTACTGATAAATCGTATAGAATAAAAGGCTTAAGGATTTGGTGAAGCCACAACAAGAGAAGGCTTAAGGATTTGGTGAAGCCACAACAAGATAAGGCTTAAGGATTTGGTGAAGCCACAACAAGAGAAGGCTTCTATGTTGCCTTGATCTTCATATTGCTACCCTTGTTCTTCTGCCAATCAAAACATGCATCCATCCTTCTAAGTGACTTGTTTTGATCATTCTACGGGAGCATTCATTTTCCGTGAACTCGTATCTAACTCATATTCAAATCGATTACAATTTAAATTTACTTATTGTTATACATTATCTGTGCATTATTACTAACTTCGTATAAAACACTGTGCACCCAGGAACGAATTAGCACTAAACCTCAAGCTTTCATATATATTTACTTGTGTCGTACTCATTTAAACAAATCCCCTTTTCTCAAAAAGTCGAATGGATTATGCGTATTCTGTAATGAAATTGTTGATGTTGGTTCCAATTACATTTTAACAACATTTGTTGTGTTCAACTGCCGTAATGTGACTTCATATACGTTTTCTTCTTACCACAGCAGTTCTTTTTGGCGTATACATGCTTACACAGAGAATAAATTCTGCCAGGAAGTTCGGGTTTATTAAAATGGACCTACCGTGTGTTTTAATTAGAACGAAATATTCATGTATTCCATTTTAATTTTTAATAGACACTTCATGTTAATTTTTTTTATTCGACTTATTCAGATCGTGTAATTAAAAATTCATTAATATTTGTAATATTTTTACCACATATAACTCGGAGGGTTCTAAGCACGATCTTGTAGAGGCGAAAGGAAATTAAACATAAAGACGTGTTAATAAAATATGTTAGTAAAATGAAAGAAAATGAACCCGACATATGTGGTGTGAATGGTTCGTACTTACGACAAGCATTTTATACAAATAGC
This sequence comes from Megalonaias nervosa, assembly GCA_016617855.1. NCBI lineage: Eukaryota > Metazoa > Mollusca > Bivalvia > Unionida > Unionidae > Megalonaias > Megalonaias nervosa. The sequence goes on along the minus strand of JAECUM010010352.1, from coordinate 1,227 downwards.
CAATAATTTGGGCGTCTGAGATGCTCGGATATTCCTTCGAAAGATTTGTAAATGCATCCGTCCACTGATTATCATAAAGCTCTGAATACTTTTCTGATACCTTTGTTGGTCTGTTTGGGTCACTGCGATCAGCTATAGAGGGATTTTCGTAGGTTAATAAAGCCCCGGCATGCTCACTCAGCCTAAAATAATATAACCGAAATAGATATTAGAAACCATATTAAAATAATAATTGAAAAATGAAAGACCTCAAGTATATCTCAAGGAAAACAGACGTATAAATGAAAACTTTCACCTTTAGCGCTTAGTTTTAATTTTGCATCGATGTCAGTAAGTGAATCTTTTTATATATTTTTTTTTAAGATTTTGTTATTGTACAAGGTTAGGATAACATAGCTGCCGTACTTAAAAGAATCTTAGCATGCAGGTAAATGATTTATGGGCTAAAAATCAAATTACTTTTTTGTAGTATTTTTAAAAGACGGTAAAATACATTATGAATTTTCATGTTTATCGGATTAATAAACCGCATTGCTTAATATCAAATGACATCTGCATGGACGCCTATATACCTGTTTATCGGTTACACCAGTCCATAATAATAAAGTACTCCAATGAAGGCTCGATTAAAGACAATCATGTAAGTAGCTCTACTCACCACGTTGACCAACGTTCGTATAGTTCATCTAACGCACGTGAAGTAGGTGACCAAAATCATCCATAAAATTTATATTTAGTGAGCTGAAACGCTCAGTTTCATGTGATTAATGACATGTTTTTTCATAGCTCTAACCTTCATTCCTATTATCAGATCTTCATATTAATTTGTAAATTAGAACATGTTCATGCAAATATTTTAACTATTACATGTCGCTAATTCTATGTTACGCTAGGATACAATATAATATTTTGTAGCACTCCAGAAAACTAATAGACCGCTCCGATATATTTTGTCATTGTGTGCATCATTTGCCTGTACATGCTTAACTCATGTTTTTCATTCTCATGATGCATATTATCAGCTTGAACACTATCAATATGTACCGACTGTAAACATGCTTACTATAAGAATCCTAAATTATTTCCTCAAAAAAGGGTGCCGAGCAATAGTAATTTTACTACAAACCGCATAATGTTTATTAACCGTTTCCATTTTCTTTTCTTTCTTCTATAATGACATACTGGTTTTATTATAGAATGAAATCAAATGTTGGCAATGTTTTTATA
>JAECUM010010351.1:0-85172 GCA_016617855.1 Megalonaias nervosa | reverse complement strand
ATTGACATCTGTTTAATGTAGTAAGAAATATAATTTGAAAATTGTTTCAATCACACTAAATGTACGAACAATAATCAGAAAGGTGAAACTAATAAAACGAAAGGCTAGTTGTAAATGTAAAATATTCAGTTAACTTTTCACAATAAGCAATCAGCTTAGACGTGTCTAATGTATCACTTATGATGGTCATGAAAGTTTTACAGGAGATGGATTTATATAATCGTCACGAGCTTGCTTCCTAAACCTGATTCTAATCACTGTGATTTTCTGAAAGATACAACACTAAATATTGTACCAATTAGTTATGACGTCAACATTGTCTGTCAGGAACTTGAAATGTTAGTAATACTCCAAACGTATTACGCTCCTCGCACGAAATACTTATATATTTTACATTGCTTTTGCAACGCGTTTTGTCGTAATACAAGTCATCTTAATTTTAGTATCACGTCTCCCACATTTCTTCCGCATCTTCGCGTTCGTTACGAAAAGCCACATACGAGAAAAATTGCAGAAAATGCTATATAAATTTAATATGAAACATTTCGAAGAACATGTTTTCTCCAAGTGGAAGTATAACATCAAAATTTTCAACATTGTGGTATTCGTATTGACCTACCAAAAGTAGATAACCAACTACAGTGTGTATGGACATCTAATATGTAATCATTTGAGCACTTTCCCTGGCGCTATATCCGGAAATGTATATCACCAAATTCCGAATGTGTTGACCGGGGCATTGCTTTAACAGATAATGTATCTAACAGAGAGAATAAACAAGACAAATGCGCGATAGTACATGAGTGTTTGACAACAACAACAAAAAAAAAATCAGAAGGAAAAGGAACGAGTTTGATATGCCGTAAGATTATGTCCAGGCTAAAACATTAAGGAAAAGGAACGAGTTTGATATGCCGTAAGATTATGTCCAGGCTAAAACATTAATCTATTACTCGCCATTCACTCAGAGAAAGCAAATAAAGTTGTTAATTGCGTATATTAATTAGCTTTTATATGTCAATCATATATACTTTAAGTGTGTACGAACTTTGAAAGATTTGACGATGTTCATTATAATGACTCAGAAGAAACATTACCATCACACAGTTTTTAAATTTGATTCTATCTCAAACCTGCCTCGCATACAATTTATTTATTTCAAGTTTTTGATACAATTCTGCATCCTGTATTTATGTTCTTAATGTTGTATTTATTTTTTATTTATTCGTATATTTCATAAAGTGTTTAATGTCTCTGAACCACAGTACCATCACTGATTCAGATTTTGCATAGACGGCTGATGCAGATTCTGATGCAAAATATTATTGTTCAGTGTTTTAAATTGTTGGTCTAATCTACTCTACGTAAACAGTAAGAGTCCAGATCATGCTTATATTAATTAGTATGGAGCTAAATGCTCTTGTTACGGATTTTTACTTTCATGCAGTCTTCAAATACTTTCCAATTTGTCTTGCTGAATTACTTTGCATTGAGTGAATATTCATTATATTATCATCAGCGTTTCAAATGAAACAGTCCAAATTACTTGAGTGCAACAAAGTGGTAGTTAGTCTGACATCGTCAATACAAGTGTCTATCATCAGTTGTATCGGTGGTTTTGTCATTGTTTTAAAAGGCACAGTGGGTATCATCTGATAATTGCCTGCCTCAGAGGGAAGATAAGGGTGATAAATAGTTAGCACCATACCTGAATACATTCGCACTTGTAAGTGATATCTGATAGTACAATAAACTACGCCTGTTTCAAACTAGAGGTAAAACTATTCAACAGGATAGATATAGGCAATTGCGGGGAAGACGATTCTGGTATATAAATGTTGCAAGGATTTAAATGTAAAATTATGGTTTAAAGATTGTACAAAATCGACGGGACTTGAAAAGAAAATGGTCAGCTCAGAAGTATTCACTTTGAACAAAATTAATAAGTTCGTTTGATAATGTTGGTCTTCGAATCTAAAATAGTTGTGCTGGATTATTCAATTATTATTAAAATGTGTGCATTGTAATGTAGATATAAGCTTATCCTAAGCTGACATCACTTGTAAATAAAATTAAGTTCCAGCTTGCCATCATTCTTTTCGTTATTAATGGGTTGTTTTGTTCTTTTCTTCTGCATTAAGACGTTTTGAGTGCTAAAATATATTGACTGTGACGTAGTCTAGATCTATATACGTAGATTTAAATTCGAATGATCGCAAAGAACTCTTTGAAACTCATGATGATGATTTATCTATCAATGCTGTAGTACCCTCAGTCAAGGACTTTGTGTTACTTTAGCTGATGACGGCTGACAGATTTACAATGCAAAAAACTAAAATTTGTTCATGTACAAGGTTTTGTAAAATATATTAGTAACAGTTTACAGCTCAAAGTAGCACCAATTTGTGCATGCACATATTTTTCTTACAAAGAGCTATAATTTTCATGACAGGTCACAATTAAACTCATCAGCATTCATTTCACAATAATAAATCAGAAAGAACAGTAGTACTCTCTGATAAGAAATTAATCTAGTTATTTATATTTTGGCCTGGACCTATTTAGATAGCCTCCTTTTGTTTATACGAACGCATTAGGAAAGAAAGCAGGGAAAAACTTATGTCGCGGTGGTATAAATGACAGAAAAGCTGCACAGTTTGAAGCAAGCGTGAGTACGTTCTTTCATTTTATATGTTGCAAACCACAGAATTTTAAGAGACTTACCACTTTTAAAATATATTTATTTATATATAGTTTAATAAATTCTACTAATATTTGCTATGAACTTCATACGTGCATCTCATGTATTTAAAATTAGTTAACATAAATTACCTTTAGCTTCCATACAATAGAATGTATACTTGTTTCTGACTTTCATTGGCATGGAAAAGAGTAAAAATAATGTCTTAATTGCGTCTTTGGAAAGAAAGATTCTAATTTATTGCCTTTATTTAACTCTCGATAATGTATTTATTTGCTGGTGCGTTCGTATAAACAAAACGAGGTTCTCTAGTAGTAATGTAATGGGGATTCGGTAACACCTTACATCACATTTGATATCACTACTAATACTAGCCCAAGTGACTCCTTTAGTGGAGGTCTAAGGCAGGCCTTTAGTGGAAATGATTGCAGGTAGGGTGTGTCTTGCTACACCAACACTAGCCGGTGGGAGTCTTTTATGGATGGGTGTAGATGGCACACCAATTAGAGATAATCTGATAAGCTCGATTATTGCTTCTTTGGTATATGTAAAAAGGCTACGTTTGTCTGGAATGTCTGTCACAAAGGTAGCCAAGTTATACAGGATACGCATAGACGAGGTAGGACGATTATGAGGTACGGTATGTTGTCTAATAACTGTTTAAAGAGATTTGACCACTCCACTATATCTACATGTCCCACAGATATGTACACCTCCATAACAATGGGGAGCCAGTAAGAATCAAAAGGTTTTAACCTTCAAATTGACTGGGGTTATCCTAGAGATCGTAGCATAACAGTATAGGATGAGAGTATTTGACGTTTTGCAAGTATGGGTGCAGGTACTTTAATATTTTATTCTTCGACAAAGAGCGGCAGAACAAGTGCCAGAAATAATGATGGATATTGTTAAGTTTGAGCCTTTTGTAGATGTGCACACCAGTTAGTGAAAGGTCACGTCACGCTTATGGGATATTAACCTTCATAAGTGGTGTGAAGTGTAAGTTATTTGACAGCGCAGTGGAAGCGTCTTCTAGCAAACAAGGCCTTACCTTAAATTGCGAAAAGGTTGATGTCTACATAGAATCAATCGACACCTTCGAGAACTTATTTGCAAGGGACGTCAGCATGTACAAGACGCGTTTTAGAATTAAAGACGTCAACAGATATGGCAGAACAGAATTCCACTACCTTGTAAGATCTAAATGTTCCATCTCGCCTCCGTCCATAGTTACCTTGCGCGAACGTTTTTTTCTGCGCTTCGAAAGGCGAAATTTATGGAGCATGCATATGGGTTGCAAGGCCCGTATGAAACGGACCAGCCTGAAGATGCCGTCAAGCAAATCAGCTAAGGCTCACAGGAAGTAGTAGAGCTCGCAATGGCCTTTAGATGTTCGTATTTTGCATAGAGCTAGAATATTAAAGAAAAACTATTTTGCCAGAATATCTTCACTTCCTATACTGACTAAATAAAAAGACATTGTATATCTTAGGTAATGTTACAATAACTTTATTTTCCCTTTATTTTGGTGCATGATTCATGGGTGCAAATTGGTTTATGGAGTATACAGATTGATCTTACTTCAGATGTGCGCCTATCAGTAAAGCTAATAGCTCCGCTAGGTAATTTTTACTTCTTGGACTTCAAAGGTAAACTGTAAAACAAGATTCCATAATACCGTTGTTTAAATTTTAAGTCTTTTATAATTCATTCATTTTACTTTCAGAAGCAGGTATAGTCTACTCAGGCAAAATTTGTTTTCCCTATTTTAATAACTGCTAAAGATTGTGTTCTTTAGACTAATTCATGCTGATGCTTCAAGCACTTGGGAGCCATCATTTTGGTTAGCTGTGTACATAACGTATAGGTATGGCAACATTCTCTCCACTGTGCATGTTTCAGAATGCAAACAACGTCACCTCACACATGTCACTCTCTCAGAAGTTCATAATGCTTTCAGAGAGCCCCCATAATTATTCGTCTCGTCCAAAACGTGTGTGGACATATCCTTGGATAGCGAAACGTCTCACAAAGCTCGAGCGACTAAGTCTGCGATAGAGTTCAGCCAGGATCAAACTCTGATTGTCTTTTTGAGTATTTACTCAGAGGTGCCGTACGATGAATTGTATTGCCAGAGAGTCCATACTTAAGTGATATGCCTTCTACGCGAATATCAAATAGGGCAGGTGTCAGGGTGGCAAGCACCCCAAAACCTGCCCTATTCGTGCATGTGGATACCGTGCTAGAAGCCTCCGCCATACTACTGACAAACCTGACAGCCCGCAGATACTATAAATATACAGGGCTTCGTTTCTTGATTTCAGCCTTGAGCTGGGCTTCTATTTCACCAATAGTATTCAGTAATCGCCGTTCATTTTCTACATCAAGCAGGTCAAGGTATGTCACTGGAACATCGTCGAGTTCTGTTAGCTGAAATCTAGCACCACTTTAATCCATGATAACAATTAAACAGAACACGCAGGTGTTTAAATATGATACCTCATTACGATAACCTGATTGATTAATTTCGAGCCCTGCACGAACCTGATGGGATGATGGCACTATCGACATGGACCAGCTTGGGTGCACATGATTTGATCGTTTCTTGCACCACCAGGCTTACTGTTACCATCTCTCTCTAGGGAGGAACTACTGCACCAGAGGCCAACCGAACGATCGTTAAAAAGCTCAAATAAGCGATTGTTAACATGTTTAGGGTGAAGATGGAAAAAGAGAAAGTGGCGTCTTTGGACGATGCCGATATTTCGGGTACGTAGGTAATGTCATACGCCGTTTTGCCTTTTCTGCTCCTATTATGCCTGATATTGGTCTCGGCCTCTATCCCCATGACGTATGCCCATTTTAGCAAGGAAGCCACATACTAGGTTCAACTCGTTGATTATTAATAATGTTTTATTCGAATGTATTTTCTGTAAATCCGTTAAGCGGTTCCCTATCTGTCCTCGGAGTTGTCGATGATGTTCCATTCCTAGCAACACAGGCTCGAATTCGGCCGCGTTAAGTATCCCATCCTCGATAGAAACCGAATACAATTTACTGATCTTGTTGAGAATGTTTCATGCCACTGCAAACAATTCTGAGTAGAGACGTATTTGTGAATGTAATCGTATTGAATTAATTTACTGGCATCATCAGGTATATCGTTTACTATCAATGTAGTCCCGACACTAATTCTGATGGGTACTCCTATGATGATTGTCGTGGTTGCGATTCCTGTCACACCAAGAGCAACAGTTGTTGCCGCGGTAAGGTTCCCTTAGTGATTTGCTCTTGTAGCTGCTACTCCGCTTCGATTATTTAACAAGTCGATAACAATTGCACGACTGGCACACTCTGTCAGACGAAGCTAATTTTGAACGATTTAATTGCACACATGCGGAAGGGTTATTTGAACATCAATATGCAACGGAATTATTAGTGAGATCTCGGAGTCCAGAGCAATCTCGGACCCAATGTTCTAGCAATTTTGAGTGGTCACACAAATGGGTAACACGACTTCCACGTGCCACTGGCCCAGGTATGTTCCGTCGATGTGGTCACGATTTTGGAAAGGATTGATACTCCAAGACAACAAACACGCTAGTGATTGGGGACTGCAGACCGCTATGTGGTTCAACCATGGAAGGTAAAGCCACCAATTTAAGCATTTGTGTGAGAGGAAATGCAAGTCGCTCCAGCGAATACGGAACTGCCATCAAGATCTATTTTGATGTGCTAGTGCATCACTTTGACATGCCGTAGGTTGATTCACAATAGCATAGTGGTCAAAGGATTAAGTTGTGACACCGTCAAGGAGCATCATCGCTTGGTATCAAGCGTGGGCAAACTCAGTTAGGTACATCGGTATAGATCTATGCGATGTTTCTGCTACTTTATCATCTTTGCCATGTGTGCGAATTCACGTCGGTCCCGATAATATTCCACGTAATGCCGTAGATCCTTTTTCACCATAACCAGCTGAACACCTTTTGCCCTTTTAATGCTCTTTGATCCAACCACGAGTGAATACATTGTAGGTCGCAATCCAACATACGCTTTGATTGGTTTACCCGAACATTCGTCTCTGAACTTACCAACAACTTTTTCATTAGTATTACTAAACATCGGATGTTCTTTCAGATAATCGCTAGCAACAAACTGGTTCAACTATATCCTATTACAAATCACTGGTATAGATATGCATTATCAGCGAGTCAGTGTCGGTGTACCATCTTGCCCCTATCCTGGTTAAACGGTTTGATCTTGACGTAATAAAACTCGTACTTCTACATCACATAAAACGTAAACTCAGTATGCAAAGAGTTTGAACAAGGATGATGTGGCAAAACGATTCTGATTATCATCGTCGTGTTCTCCATTAATGACACATGAACAAGACAAATAAGAATTTAAACAATAATAATAATTCAAATGTACGGCTATCGCCATGCTGACCTTCTTATATCGCGACAGTTTATTATAAATTCATAACTTCATGTAGAAATCCATCTATCCGAGAAAGTTGTATCATCTCCGAGAAAGTAGTCTTCCGGCTGGCAATGTCATATCTGGAACTGCTACTGTTCATGCTAAGATGTGTACGTACCCTATCTACTAACTTATTTCTCACCGTTAACACTAATAGCCTCACTCCATGTGCTGCTGAAACATTGTTGCATAAGGGCTGATATTGCTATGCCATATATAATAGATTGTGTATAAAAGTTTATAAATTGTATCAGAGAGGAATCGATATATGCGTCCCTGGCTGGATTCAAAATCCTGGATATATTAACCTGGCATTGCTTTCTGATAGATACAGAAATAAAAAGGAACATAAAATGTGGTAGCCCTAGAAAGCAATATAATTCTACGCTCCTCACATCTTACACTCTTCCGTATAATATCGTTATCGTTGCGTTATTCTTCGTAGCCGAAAGAGCTTTCCTTTAGTACCTCGTCTCTATTGATTATTTGACCGCAATCTCGACCAATTGTTCTTGTTTTTAAAACCTATCACGAAAGAAGAAAGATATTACAGCTTACCCGAATTACATAATTATTTATATATGTGATGTTTACGCTACGTTATAACGCGCACGGACCTTCTAGTTCATCTCTGAAAGTAAAGAATCTAGAGAGTTATGCTTATATAGTTTCTCTTACATCTTCAAATTCGGAACCAATGACACGTACGTGATAAATCTCAGAAAACACCATCTATATTTAGTACTCTAGAGTTAGTAAAGAATAGCGTGTCTCCAAGTATTATCATACAACCAAATTTACACTATTATGTCACTGGTGTTATCCTACAAAGGTATGATAGCCAATTGCACAGTGTAAGGTACTTCATGACTGTAACGTTATTGAATTGCTTAAATTTTATTACAACTCGGTCATTTCAACACCTCTTGTAGTAATATATCCAGAAACATATAACACCGAAATATGATTGTGATTATTGAAAAGCACAACAATAATTTATTGCCAAGATAGCGACATTTAAAAACATAACGTATGCATTTTTTTAACAAAATACTTTTAGTACTCTATTCTTTTTAATTAAATACTTTCCTCTCAAATTATATATGGAAACAACTTAAAAGTGATTCCACTAGACCGATGCTCATGGGCAGTGAACAATTGTGTTGATCACAAACCGAGTTTTTACAAAAAACTTAGACACAATAAGATGACCAGGATGTGGGTGATATTCTCATCAAATTGGTAGAATTGTTATCTGCCTTGAACCTTCTATGATCGAAAGTCCATAAAACATATCTACAAATATTATCTTAAAGTTTTGTCTTCAGTCATAGGCAAAAGTTAGCTGTGTAATATGTTGTTTGCAAAAATGACCCTTAAAATCTACAATCATGGACAAAAGTCAAACACACTATGTAGATATACACAGTAACACATACAACACGTTAAGTTGTTAAGCATGTACTTTAATTACTTGAGTAAATAAATGATATTAAATGCACACGAATGAATACTGTAAGACTTTGACAATACCCAATACACTGGCTTTGAAGGTAACTTACTATCCTAGAATTTATAAACTCTCACTCCGTCCTCAAATACGATTAATTTATTTCAAGTTTAATACACTTTTATAAAAACATAAACTTTCCTGTTTCTTCTTAATTAAGTAATTATCTATTTCACTAATTCAGTCATATCGTAAACATTGATCTGCATGTTTCAAAAGGGATGGCTGTGTGAGATAGTAGAAAAATCATATTGCTCACTATTAAAGTGTTTTGTCTTTATTTACCTAGAAGATTAGAGTTCAGGATATGAGAATAATAACCAGTATCCAGCAAAAGCCTCTAGTTACGGGCTTTTACTTTCATGCAATTGTCAAATATTCTCCAACGTGTTTCGAATAACTTTATATTGAATGAACATTTGTTATATTGTCGTCAGTTTTTCAAATGAAACAGTTAACGTTATTGCAATGCTGCAAAGTGGCAGTTTGCCTCATATAGCACATGAAAGTTTATCAGTACTGGCATCGGTGGTCTTGTCGCTGTTTTCAAATGTTCAGTGGGCCTTTTCTGATTGCCTGCCTTAGGAGAAAATTTTAACTGATAAACTGTAAACACTACACTTGAATGCTTTCACGCTTGTCAGTGCCATTTGACATCTCTATAAATGATGACTTTTTCTTAGTTATGTGCCAAACTATTCAACAGGATAGATTGCAGCAACTGGCAGACTGTTATTGAAACATTGTGGGAAAGTAGAATTAAACTGTGATATGAAAGTAATAGTACATCAAATGTACACTTACAACAATACAATTATGTTCTTTGAGTTCCTTTAATCTTGTCAAATACTTTTTGCTGTTGTTTATATTCATCAAAGAAGAATAAAGATAAAATAGTAGGAGTTAAAGTTTGAAGAAGGTAGCTATTAAAATGCAGGAGAGATTACAATACAAAGATTAGGTCATGCTAGATAGTCGTTTTATCAATAGTTTGCTTCCAGCTCACTGCACAACTTTTGAGCTAGTCAAGCATCGGCCGGCAAATTATTTCGCTATTTCTTTGTTCACAATCAAAACTTTTATTATTGCTCTCTCGTCATATGCTTTAGTAACTGCTCATACTCAAATATTTTCCTAGTATGCCAAAATAGAAAGAGAAATAAAGATAACATAGAGAGCATTCACCTTTCTCCTATCGCCCTCTCCTGGGAACGTGATGCCCGCAGCAAAAATAGTACGCGTCCACCGATAGTACCTGCAAACATGCTATAGCTTTAGTCCATTAATTCTTGATTACATTCAATAATGATAACGTTGCACTTATGCTAACAGAAAATCCGGTCCAATGACTCAGTGGGGTCTAATGTCATGTATGACGAAAATATATCGCCTTTTGAGGCCTTTCAAGCAACGATGAACTCAGCCTGTCCATCTGGTTCAATTATGTTAGTGGAAGGAAAATGAGCTGACTATTAACGAAGAGGGAGATCTATCACATTAACTAAATGTTGCCACTGTAATCCGATGTCTTCGTGTACATAACTTTCAATCCTGTGGTTCATATTGCCTCTAATGCCTCTGGCCCTTATGGTCTTATATTTCAGTATGCTCCTCGTTTAGTATCTTGTTTTGCTCTTTTCAGAAGTCTACCTATGCTTCAAGTTGTTTGATTAAGATTAATATTTATCATCGGCTATTTCTTCTTTCCCCGAAATTTTTGCATCCATCATTCATCTTAAAAATTCGCCAAATCTCAACTTTCAGGTCCCTATTCCTAACGACTTCCAACATAGAGTATTCTACAAACCGATCAAGTATATCAGGTGGACAATAAGTGTATGCCAGTTTCACGTTTTTGTATCTTTTGAACCATCTCGGGAAGTATTTAACTTTTTCTTTTGAAATGGCTTAATAATGAAGCATTGTACTGTTAATTTTGGTTGGAAGGAGCGATGGAAGCTATTAAGTTACCATTGAACAATTAAAATTCGATTTGACCTGGTTGTATCTAATGTTCTGTCAAGACTTGGAAGGCATCAATCTTTAAGGATGCCACCGAACAAAACTCCGTTTGGAATTTGGACCAATCGCTGATCATTGCATTGGTCATAATAGTCACGAAACCGTACCTGAATGTCAGAAGTTTTGGATGGTATATCGCATTGGGCGACCATAAATGTTGCAAGGCTGTTTTTGTTCATGCGATTCTTCCATAATAGAATCAAAGTAGAAGGACTCGAATCCATGCAGACAGAGGTGAGATGGCAGTGATCCGTAATGGTGAGCGCTTTAGACCACTCAACCACTCGGGGCTATAGTAGAAGTCATAACGAACTGAACATCACATTTGATATTAATGATTTTGTTTTGCGCTGTTGGTTCCATTGACGCCAGAAGAAGTCCAGGGTACTAGCCTAACAGGAAAAGTGGCTTTTGTGCCCCTTCCATTATAATAAGCAGACGAGATGGATATATAGTCACTATTCAATAAATCAGTGTTATTATTGAATTAAAGTAGTTGCCAATGATTGCTACAAAACAGCAGGCAAACGACCTCCGGGAATTTTTTCGCAAGTCAGTAGAAATATACACAATCAGAGTTTAATAGGAAACAAAGTAAGTCTACCTTACGATTTTTATGTTTGAACTCAAACCCGCCTGACCCTACATTAAGAGAAAAAACTTTAGTGGAAGGATGTAACTAACAAATTATTTAATGCTTCTAATTAACACAAAACGAGACAAATAAGTTTCAATAACATTTTATTATTCTGAAAGGCAATTCAGCTAATCCCGTGTTATGAAGGCATGATTGCTGATTGGCGTGATCCACTAAAAGGTGATCTTGAGTTACCAAGTTACAACTAATGCGTGCTTATGTCTATGTACCTGTGATAATGCCAAATTTGATAAATAGTTTAGTTTAATACAGCAATACCCTGCATATCTATCTATCTATCTATCTATCTATCTATCTATCTATCTATCTATATATATATATATATATATATATATATATATATATATATATATATATATATATATATATATATATATATATCCAGTTAGGCTTCGAGCCAGGATTTAAATGTTGTACGAATTGAGCGGCATTAGGTTCATCCGATTGAAACGTGACTTGCATATCAGCATATCTTTCTTTTATTTTTATCGTTACGCCCTTTTCATGTGCCTTCTTCACACATCATCTCTAATTCTATCGGATATGTAACAAGACTAATGATTATATATATTTAAATTTTGTTTTAGGGTCTCACTTAATCTCACGTGGGAGTATATCGAATTGGTTCAATGGCACTGAAAAATGGCATTTGTAACAATGATGCGAGTTTTATATTGTTAGATCATTCATTTTATTGTAGCAAAATGTTTTGTTACCGTATTGTGCTGATTTATTGAACGGGAAATGTTTCAATAAGCTTAACTGCTATTTTTACATTGTTTGACCTTTCCAGCCTTTGACCATTGGAAACGTTATGTTCTCTTTATTGTGTCAATCTGTGAAGACAGCCATCTCTGACATTTTGGGTCTAACAACCCCAAGGAAGGAATTAATTGTTATTTCAGAAAGAAGTGGTAGTGATGTCGATATTGATCTATTACGTCACAGCAGCCAGGAGGTTACTAAATCGCTAAATTAAACGACTGAATTTAGCATGCATTGGAGCTCCAAGACCAAATTAAATGGATAGGAGATCTAAATGTAATGCAACATGTAGGCACAGTGAAACCTTATCAAGAGCTGTAAGGTGCATTACAATGTGAAGAATTGTTAACTCATACCGTTGACAAAAATCAGCTGTTCACACTCAAAACAGCTCAGGGTCAAGAAACCCATTACTGTGATATTTTACAAGATTTAAAGAATGTGAACAGGAGCGACGAATTGCAGTCAAGAAGAGCATTAAAAATGCCGTTAGAACCAATGAAAGTAAAACATAAGATCATTCTGACGCTACATGAAATAAAGCAATTTAATATGTATACTGTATGAAACACCTTTTATTACGTGTATATATAAAAGGCGATATCACGTCTGTTAGGTAGAAGTATCTACTTCGGATATCTTCGTATGGCAGATAAGTTCACGTTACCATCATCTTTAATCAAGAGCATACTCCTTTTGCACTGTCCATTCTTGTTACCTGTCTATTATGGGACGCTCAAGGCTTATGAGCTATGCTCATTAAAAACTATTCGGGACAAATAACATCATCAAGAATGGTTGCATTACTAGTTTCTTTTTGAAATTTTAGTTTTCTGCTATCGCAATACAAGATGATTAAAAAATTTGTTAATATGAAATATTTCTCACTCGGGGTGTTCTAGAACACTTATGATTTGTACTACTAAATCCGAGTGCAAATAAGGTAAATGTGAACGTTTGTTTTGCAAAACGTTTAATTAAAGCAAACCTTCCAAACAGTGAATTTTCGTATTTTGACACACACGGTGATCTCTTTTAATATCAATATTTTGAATGTATACACAATTGGATCTGTTATAAATAATCTCATGAAAATGTACTACTAACGTCTGTTTCTCACTCTTAATTACGTGAAAATGTTTCAAAACATTCGTAAAACTGGTATTGATCTGTCACTGTTCTAACAATGATTTTAATAACGACGATACAGACCATTCCCTTCACTTTTAAAATTTGCTATCAATCATAGAAAGTAATTAAATCATGATTTTCAAACAATACAAGATCATGGATTGTCTTTTCATCAGAAACTAATTGTCCACAAAACAAAATTGCAGCTGCGTCGCTTGCGGCTGATGTCTTGAATTTTGACTTTGAGTAATTTATATAGAAAGACTCACCTTTATCTATCATCGACGACTTGCAGATCTTGCACCAAATAGAATATTTAGTTCTGCTGATAGTCACCTATTCAGGTTAACTTATGCGCTTATTAAAATACGATGACAGAATTGAAACAGACGTTTTAAAATAAGTGGAATGATGATAAACTGGTAGATTTAAGTCTTTATTATCAGATCTGCATCACATTCACGTTTGGACAATTACAATGTTTATGAGGCTTTGATACAGTGATATTATTTAAGATTAAACAGCTTTGTTAGATGAGAAAGAAACCTGTGATGCAGATAGGCAACAACCTAAACAAATCTGATCCTAAATTAATCGTATCAATTAAAGCAACAAACAATACGGGCATGGTTTAGTCATCTAAGATGTGTTCGTACTTTTCAAATCGATATTTGTTGAAATCGATGTTTTATATGATGGTATATTTGATTTCATGTAGATAACTCTAATGTATGTTATTTTGTATTGGATTTTAAAAAGCCTATAAGAACTGATGGAGTGATATCTGTTTTTACAATTTTGACAAGAGATCAATCAACAAATTTGTCTGGATTATACCCAAGATTGAGTTCAAGGCATTTCACCTTACTGAGTTAAAAATAGATACATTTACAATGTTTCCCACTATTACTTGTTTCATCAGTTCACTGAGAAATAAATGGACAAAATATACGAGACGAAAGAAAAACAACGACACGGTTTCCATTGCTTACATATTGGAAATGATAAACTTGTGGTTTTAAATTTAAGGAAAACGTCTAAGTCAGTCAGCATTACATATCAATAAGGTATATCTCTGTTCATCATTAAGTCGTAGATGATTATCTAGCTAATCCATGTTTTACTAAGCAAAGTATGGAAAGACAACGAAATCCGTTATTCACGACCAAAATTGTGAACCCCTTGCAAAACTGCGATTTTCTCGGGCAGAGCCTAAATGAGAATGATGATGAGATCCGTTGTCGTGTGAAAATGCCAACCGATTGTGGGCTAAGGATTAAGCAGAGATTCGACATTCGACTCGTGTCTGGAAAGGCCCTAATAAACCTTCTAGATACTGAAACGGCCCGTCATACTTGCACATCTGTGACAAATCAGCAACCGATAAAAGCTGAGGTTGACAATGTCTGGGGCACCAAAGTCAGCAAACGATCCAGCGTCAGAAAAAGCCAAGCAGGTGATGGGCGGGCGCCAATTGCATTAGATCACAAACTGCAAGCAACAAATTAGCTTCCCTGTCTAATTTATCAATAGTGTAGCTAGTAAAATGTTGGCTTTAGTGTCTATACTTCCTATTTTTATCAACAAACCCTCTCATGTTAGCGCAATGCCTTCCGCTGGATGTCAGTGATAGCGTAATCTTAATCATTCCACTTTTTTTGTAGATACAGCTACAGGGATACACATAGCAAATTCATCTACTATTAGGTCATTTCGTGAATGGGTTCCAAAGTTCTTTGAGCTGGGACATGTTATTATCCTTGTTGTCAAAACAAGTAATTTTTTTGCAAATAATATAATTGTAGTTATTTTGCTATAAATCAGCGCAAGATATTTTTCAGCTCTTGACGCACTGAAGTTTGTTAATAAAAAATGTCAGGCCCTTGCCGCAAAAGATTAAGTTATTGGTCCCAAATATAGCTACGGTACGTATCGCTGAATATTCAGAAATGCAACAATTCTAAAACTGATTAACCTACAATACCAAATCTTACAAGCAGAATCATATCATACTATTTTAACATAATACACTCCATGCAATTTAAATGTTAAGATTATATGAAGAATGCTAATTATGGAGCATACGAGATTGTCTTCAATCGTATCCAGGTCGTACGCCTGTGCAATTTGTCCCTTAAGTATATAAAAGGATTTCTAGGAGACCCCTTCGTAAAGTTTGTAACAACAGTTGCTAATGCTTTTCAACTGTACATTTGATATGTGTTAAAATATAAAATAGTTCTTGCTACACGTTTGGTGCTTCACAGCCGAATAACAACATCTGTGTCCTTGTAAAACTTTGAAGAGCTACAACGCTTCAAAATATTTTATGTGATCCCTGATCATTGAGAATTCCTCAGTTTGCTAAACACCAGAGGCACCTCTAGATGATAACAAAGTGTCAATTCGAGCCATTGTTATTTTCACTAGTACGTACATCTTTTAAAACACATATTATATACAAGTTTGAATCGGCTTACATATAATTACCATCCAATATAAAAAATTATACTGACAAACTTTAGAAACGCAACTAAATGTAAGTGGCCGTTGTTCTGAGTTTATTACATATATTGAAACAACCATTGCGTTCTTTCCGAAGATGTAGTTATATATTGACATTCGTTTTACGGTTATATCTGAATAAATAAGTAATAATGTTTGACCCAATTCATAAGTATTGACAACATTGACTAAGGCCATAATTACAATGACGAGGTTTACGTTCCATTTCGCAAAATGTAATCAGGTCCCACACAATTATGACACAATTGACACAATTATATCTATGAGTTCCAAAGAAATATTTCGGAACTGTATAAATACGGAGGCGTGTTATTAGTATCACCTACATTCTTGCAGCCGGCGTCATGAGAGACGCATTGGCCACAACTGGATTTTGCTACTTGAGACCGGAACACAAAACTGGTACATTTGTAATGCCACCATTGCTGAATTGTTGACAGCATCAGTAAGATGAAGGTTCGCACCATCATCTGAATGTTACTGCAACTTGGATACTAAATGCTGGATATGACCTGCAACATTTTTCTGAATTTCACTACTTCATGTAGATTACAAGATTGCCACGGTGTCCGTTGCTTCTAGGGTGAAGAACGTCCTCTCTGATAGTGTTAGTAACAATCAAAAGGGTTTAATTAAAAGGGACAACTGGTGAAAATACAAGAATTTTGTATGACCTGATGCAGTAGTTTCAGGACAAACTAATTCTGGTCTTCTCCTAATGATTGACTTCGAACACGCTTTTCGACTCGGCTGAATGGGACATTCTGGAGAATGCCCTGAAATCTTTGAACCTTGCGGAACCTATTTATCAGTGGTTTAGAGTATTCTGCAACAAATCAAAAAGTCGTGTTATTAATGATGGTCATTTATCCCTATTTTTCGATTTCGAGATAGTTTGTCGCCTGAGAGACCCTTTATTACCCTGCTTATTTGAAGTAGGAATTGAACTTCTTGCTATAGAACTAAAAAGAACACAAATATTAAAGGCATTTTGTTTAATGAAATGGAGTTCAAATTAGGGCAGTACGCTGACGACGCTCTTTTATTATTAGACGGTTCACGTTCGTCCTTGGAGATAATAATGCAGATATTATACGACTTCACTTCCATATTAGGTCTGCACTGCAATGTTTGGAAATAAAAAGCTATTTGGATCGCAAATTTAAAAATTTTAATGAAAATATATGTTCCGAAATTGATATTAATTGGTCAACGTCCAGTTTAGATTTCTGGGTGTATATTTCTCTTTGAATTTGGAGGATACCTTTGAACGTAATTCGTTTGACGAAGTTGAAGGGAAGGAAAGAAATTTTTTATCATTTTGCTGCTGTACCAAGTCCTCCACTTTATATAGAAAATGAATTAAATACATTATTTTCCAAGTTCGTTTTGGGGTGGCAAAACTGAGAGGGTAAAACAAGATACTTTTATAGCTTTCTTTAAGGATGGGAATTAAATACGATTCGGTGCACAAAAATCTCTATTATGTTTTGATAAAATGCAACAATATACTAATACTAATAATGTTATACAGTACTTTGTCCTTATCTCAAAGATAACAGTGAAGTGAAAAGACAAAATTAAAAGTTTTTTTGAATGTAGAAATAGTTTATATATAATACTCGAAAAAACTTCGCTTCTTAAGGTAAGATCGAAAAATGGATGTGTTTATAAACATCTGATAAGAACCAAGATACAAAAGCCAAACGTTAAATATGAAACAGTATCAATGCAGCTAGGGTGTGCAATAGGTGTAAAAGAATGGGCCAACCCTTTTGTTTTGGATAAACATTGCAGAAAAGGCACAAAACTGTTCAGCTTTACGTTTATATTTCTACTTAGAAATATTGCACAAACAAGTTTTTGAAAAGGATTACTTTAAGTGATATTGATAAATGTGCCTTCTGTATTGAGGGAGTAGAGCAAATAGAGCACTTATTCTATGACAATTCACTTACTGAATATTTTGGAAATTATTTGTGGAATGGATCCAGACTTATGGTCTAAATTTTAAAATTAATAGAAAAGATGTCACTATAGGAAATAAGAACTTTTATGGGTCTTTTCAAGTTCCTAATTTTCCTTGTAAAATATGTTATATACAAAGCACGTTGTGCCTCAAAAATTCCAAATCTCACCTATTATAAACATTATGTTTTACCATACAAAAGGCTGGGAAAATGTGTCATTAAAATCAATAACACAAGTGATGCGTTTAATAACAAGTGGACCCTTTTGTCATCCTTTGATTTGATTTCTGAGTTTTTCTTTATTTTTGCATGAAACAAACAGGCATTCGTACACACTTGGGGTCTGTATGAATAGTTCTTTCTGCACAATATTTGTACGTGTCTGTGTTTATGAGAGTGCATGTGTATGTGTGTTGTGTTGTGTCTAAGTAATGGAACATATGTAAAAATCAGGATAGAAAATCATTTGTAAAACAATCTCCCATATTCTTTTGCTAAAACGTAATCTTCTTAGTAATTTTGCTATTCACAGTAAACCGGACTACCCGACGTTTAGTGTGTTTCTTGTCTAGATTATAAGAATACGTATTTGTAAGCAGCTGTTAGCATTATGTAAAGCGATCTATATACAGTAATATCAAAAAGATTGATCACATCAATGGAATTCCAGAGCATTAAATTATGTCTTGGATCACTTTAATTTTCCATGTACATAGATAATAATATTAAGTAGAAGCAAACGTGTGCCCAGAAAGATTTGACAACACTCATTACAATAGCTTTAAAGAAAACAAACTTTTAAAGAATGTACACACTAGATTTATTCACACTCTGCTGTCAAGTACAATATATATATATATATATATATATATATATATATATATATATATATATATATATATATATATATATATATATATATAGCATATATATATATATATATATATATTTCAAGTGTCTGATCCAGAGTTCTAATAATATTATAATAAACCAAAGTAACTTTTTGCTACGTTTTTTAAACAGTTTGAAACATATTTAAGGCCTCTGGCCCACATAATAGTCCTATTGCTCACATTGAATTTCATCTTTATTAGAGGGCTAACAAGTATGAGAGATGCAAAATTAGTTTGCTAGTTTTATAAGCGTTTTATCTTATATAATTTACTTGTACAGCTAACCTCTCCTGTTGCTGGCTTTTGTAGCAATGGTAACTAGTATACAGGTGAGCTCAATCAAGTATACACTTATTACAAAATTAACAAGTTCATCTGATTAATTTGATCTTCGGGTCTACAAACTTTGAACAGGAGTAATGAGACCGATATCTTATATAAATATGTTTAAATCCGAACTTATGTTTTCATCCGAAGAGGCAACATTAATCATGTGTGCGAAATAGCAGTACTCGCATAATTATACTGCTTTGCGATGAACACGACAGCGGCTGCAAGGATGCAGATAAATAAATGGGTTTCCATTTGTAAGTAAATCAATTCGTCGTACGCCACGTTCCAACAAGTCATCACTCATTTCCTTACTAATCATTCTATTTATATTATGGGGTTTTCAAATACTTAAATATTTTGATTCTAGAATAACAAGTCTAGATGTTATCGATTGTACATTTAAATTCAGCTTGACCGTGGAAAATTCAATTTAACTCATTAATAGTCGTGTGCCTATAGACTGATACTGTAGGAATCTGTACCAGGTAAGACTGATCTAAGTCTAATAATGTTAGTAAAGGTAGATGGCAGTACCTGTGACTTTAGACCCAGTGTGGACAGCTACACCTGGATTCCTCTGGAACAGTCTCTCTGGCGGATCAGGCGGCCGAGCATACATGTATGTCTCCCCGGCTTGGAAGGTAGATGGCAAGATCTGTGTGGACAGAACTGATCGGCATTCGCTACATTCAGACTCGCCTCCAGAAGTTTCGACATTGTCGTGATACTGGATTCAGACAACGTTCCCTCGCTTAAATGCAACTCATGCTCAAGTCAAGACATCATTCACCGCCCTCACCAGATACCTTCAAATCCTTTGGCGAATGGCATGCTGCAAAGCAACAAGTGTGGACAAAATGGGAGCTGTAGCTCCAGACCAACACAGGTGGTTCAGGGCGTAGTTTCGCCTTTCACTGCACCAAAGCAGAAGTTGAACTCTGCGACTGAGCAGCGCTTTTGGGATCACACTTCTCACCTCCTAAGCATGAGGAAGGGGATGGTAAAGATATCCTAAACTCTGCCATCTTCACCTGAATCCTGGTCGGCATACCGCTGCTGACGGGGATCCCAACTTAGCGGTAGAAAACTTAACAAGAAGACAAAAGTGACGCATCTCACCATCAGTGTCTGGAATGTGCGCATACCAATGAACAATATATCAGCGATAGACAAGAGAGAAGAACAGTTCATTCCTGGAGGTAACTGTCCAGAATCAATATCCAGACAGCGGCCCTGAGTGAAACTCGCCTAGCTGGGAAAGGTCTACCCGCCTAAGTATTGTTGACTAAATCTCCTTCTGGAGTGGCCAAATTCAGGAAGAGCGACGTGATTCTGGTGTCGAGTTTGCCATAAATTCACAACTAGTCATCAGTCTCATAAATCTTCCAAAGGGTGTGAATAACAGACTAACGCAAATGAAACCTGCACTGTCTGTAGAAAAACATGCGACTATCATCAGCAACTATGCACCCATTATGACCAATCCAGATGATACCAAGAACACATGTTGAATTTTACGTGTCCAGTACAAGCAGACAGATGCAAGAAACAATGTAGGGAAAAAGTGCATGAAACTGCAATTGCAAGGACATGCGTACAATTTCCTTGTAGAGTTGTGTCAAATTTGCGTAATTAACCTATCGGTAGGTCGGGTTAAAACGCCATGTTTTCAATGAGGTTTCACATATGTAAAGCTATTGAACTGAAGCACTCGATGTGCAACATTTGAATTATTCAGTGAGCTATATCCGAGTCTTTAATATCATAGCGTGTGTTTAAAAAAATGGGAGAACGCTTATGCAGCTAATCACACATCCCGCTACACTGGCATAGAATTACGACAAACCAAATCTAGAAGTTATTTGCATATAATTTCAACAGATAAATATGCAGATAGAAGACAAACATTGGTCCCAATCAAAAAAATAATGTTTATAACAGCAATGTGCGTCTTTCATCATTGCAATAGCAAGATTAGCGACAAAATGCGCAAGCGAATCATAAGCTGATAGATCCACTTAATCAGCTTTAAACATATGTAAATGCTTCAGTTAACGATTTAATAATTATAATACACTGATCGTGCATTATGTTTGCATCCTTTGTTATAATGTGTAGGATGTCGCATGAAAACAAGACACCAAGTATGAACACACCAAACACCAATCTGTCTACAAGAGCAATCAGGTATTGCTACAATTTCTTTCATGCCAGTTTAAATACCATCATAGTGAAAGCCAAATGCACAGAATGTTCTACGGAACCATTCTTTATACCACAGCTATATTAGACAGTCCTGATCATAGTCTTCTTTAATTACCGTTACACAGAGTGAGACCTAAAGATCGGAAAACTGTTTACAAATTTCTTCCAGCTTTCTATACGACAGTAATTAGCGGTACAAAGTATCTTCATTATATACTTTCAATTGCCAAAGTCACTTAAGTGACCTAGAGAGTCATCTCTCAGAGCAGTGCAACAGTAAAGTATAATTTTTTTTTTTATTATTAGCATCAAACAACACAACAATTTGAACTGTTGGTATTGATGTATTCAAAAATATCCCTACTCACTAACTCCATACATGGATACATGCAGTATCATATATCAGTTTAACATATACATCATTTCTGGAATTATAGAACGTTAGATTATATATGTTATACAGTGGTTTTTGTCTATATCTTTATGTTTTAGTATACAAACATTTTTGTGTTGTAAATTATATAAAATAATTCAAAACATAAGAGAAAGATGAGGCCAGTGACCTGCCAGACATGTTCAAATTCATCTAACTGTTACTATGATCTCCAAAGCGGTGTACTATTACGAAATTTGTTATGTCACACTAAAGTCTAATTGCGGCGGAAGTGGTGAGTTAATCCAATAAACAGTCAACAACAATAATAAATAATGAAATGAAAATGCTAAAATGCTATTGCCGTTAAGAATTTGTGCTAGTTGTAGATAAAATCCTTGTGAATGTTACAGTTACGTAATACTAGTATGTATTTTGAAGCAGCCGCGCCTAATACTGCATATAGATCGTTCGATTCCTTTCACAAAGTTCTAAAGTCATGTAGTTGGCGTGCGTGATGTTCCTTTCCAAATTAAAGAGTTGGATAATACAGGTGGAGTGAAACAACAGTTTTCCAGTTATTTTATGACATGGCAGTTGGATTACCTTTCACTATTAAATTATGTTATCTTTTATATTTTTATTCTTTAACCGTTTGAAGTTTCAAATTTCTGAGTTAATTTTAATGGTAAGTTCTAGACATTCGTGCTCAATATTGGCGTTAGTTTGTATTTCAGATCGTGTCAATTAGGCCACAAAAGGAATAGAATATTTTGGGTTTCTTTAATAAAGTTTAAGGTGCAAATAGACCTGCTGCACAAAACGTAACGACGACAAGACCATTCAGAATATGAATTACTGCAACATTCCTAGCTTCAAGAAACGATGTACTGATTGTATTCATTGCCGGTACATTGATATTGTAAATGCAATATCGAATCGGTATTTATTCCATCCAAGTATATTATATGTTTGATGCCGAGTCCTTATAATAATTTGACTAAGTGCTCATTGATTTTGGGTTAAGAATTTATTTTGGAATTATCGAGCACTCATTCCAAGACATTCTAGATTGCATTAATTTGGTACATCAGGACATGAAGACTATTGGAATTCTTTCAGAACATTCTACACTTTTGGATTTCTGATAAGACATTAAGGATTATTTGTGACTAAATATACAATTCTGCATGTTGCTCTTAAATTTTCACTTTGTAAATTAGTTAAATAAATTGTTTATTCATTTTTCTTGAATTGTTTGTTTTAGCTGTCACATAATTTAAGACCTAGAGATGTAACCATGTGAAATGTGTAAAGAATACAAAAGTCAAAACGCTGCTGTTTAATTTAATATATTTGATTTTCAAACTTTCTCCCGAACTGCACCAACATTTACGACTAATATATATATATATATATATATATATATATATATATATATATATATATATATCCGTCAAATGAGACAAGGACGAAGTCCGAGTTGATATATCTACATTCAATCAGCACATTTTGGTTCACAGATGACATCCAATCTTTTGCTTCGATGTCCGATGTGCTCTGCTTTCACCAGATATGCAATTGCCTTTGCATGTAAAAATAATTCAAACCTACAATAGTGCTCACCAAACAGGATAAAGTGTTGTAAATACAGATAATAATCAATCTTTTCGATTACCGCAATTACAGATAATTGTCAATAATTGTGGGGATATTTTTGGTAATATTTTACTTACAAAGAGGCCGTAATTTATTCGTTATGTACCTGCCTTTGCATGTGAAAAATAAGATTAGCTACTATTATCGAAACCTTTCCTTGCAACAAAAACTCCCAACAAAACAAATGACTTTCCTTTAACATATTTTACCAAGAGAACACTTAAGCTGCATTTATAAGCTGCGTTTATAATTTGAACACGTAATACGAAGAGAAATATTTTACCCGAATAACAATCAAAATAAGTTCCTGCATATGGAATATTTGATTTTGAAAAAGGCTACGTGGGTCTCCCAGGAATCCTTTATATACTTAACTGACAAATTATACATGATTACGGCCTGGAGTCTATTGAAATAAATCTTCTTTCCTCAGTTATTAGCATGTTTGGTTTGACTGTAAAATTGACATGCAAGAAATCTATTTGTTTTTTGAATATGTCTTGTAATTAAGATGATACAACTATGGGATTGTTGCGATATTGTTTCGTACTGCAACATATCTGTATGACTAAATCACTGATCACCACCAATTTCGCACGAAAAGTTGTTTTATTAATAAGAACAAGTACCCAGCTGTATATATTCTGTGGAGACACCGGTGGTATCCAGCCTGTATTTTTATCAAAATTAAAGTTTTTGCATTTTGGTCCGATCATGTTACTAAAAACAATGAGTGAAATTTCAAAAACATTATATGATTTCATGTTATGCTATATGTAAACCTAGACACACATGGCATCATAACTCTTTTAAATTCTCTAAAACGTATCTGATTTTTGCAAAATCGTTTAATTTTCAACCATCTTCGAAACCTGTATCACAATGGTATATACTAGTTTTAACAAAGTTCTGTACAATTAAACCTGAATGTAGCTAAATTTGAACATATATCAAAGAAAATGTGTATTGTATTCCTCACAAGATATAGCTGGTGGATTTTATATTTTTAAATATCAGAATGTGGCTGAAATAGAAACACAACATCTAAGTGAGAAGTATGTAAAAGATCTAAATACATGAAAAAATTTAGCGAGTTGCTAAATAACAGAAATGACTTTTCTCTATACATCGTTGAGCCTTAATGTCTGTAAGTGTCCCTCTGGACCTAGGATTATTATGCAATCAAATCAATCAGCCATTTGTAAAAAATGACTCTCGTGGTGTTTATCAAGGTGTAATACCGCCGTCGTTATAAAAAAATCTCTCTCTCTCTATCTATCTCTCTCTCTCTCTCTCTCTCTCTGAATGCCTGAACATCGCTTTCTATCCTGATGCGCAGAGGTATCTTGTTGCAGTACTAATGGAGACAAATATTTAGATTGGTGGAATCTATTTGACAATTTGATGATAACGGAACCCGAAGCAGCCTTCTTCCTTTAAATTTCATTAGCTACCTTTGACACCGATCTACGTAGTGTAGATGAAACGAGTAATAAACTGGCACATAAATCTTAAGGTAAGGCAAAATGAATTTTTTTTTGTAACCAACGCGTACGTTAACAAAATATTTTCAATGTTAAATGATCTGTTTACACGAGTGATTATTTCTACTGAAATCTATGCTATGAATGATTAAAAACGCGGGAAAGATTTAAACCATTCAATGTATTTAATAAATCTCACTTCAAATTATTTTAGATCTTATATGAATCCTATGACAGAATGCCTGCACATCAGCTGTCGTCATGCCGTGGTTAGTTATGTCACTGGTGTCATAAAAAGTGTTTAATATGGAAAAATAAGATATGGGTAGCGTCTACACTATACATCAAGATTATGCTGGTTTGAGTTCTACAAGATCAGCTAGGGAGGTCCACAACGGTGAGTCCTTGTGCAGGATGTGTAACTCGCAGTTCTGTAGGTTTAGAAGAGTGAAAACAGTAATACAATCCACAAAAATATTTTGATCTCAAAACAATAAGATTCAATTCAGTAAAAGTAAAAGTAGGTCCGATCTTATTTTGCTTATTCAATTAAAGAAAGAAAACATTTCCCCCTCCCCTAAATTAATGATCTGGTACATTTTGTCGGTATCAATTCCGTGCTTTTCATCGTTATAATGGTAGTTTGTGGATTCCACGTAAAGTATTACTTCGTGAATATGATTCAATTCCGTGCAATTATTTAGGCAGATTTGAAGGTGAAACGTTTAGCACATGCTCAAGGATCTGTAGTTATGTCAATAACTTACAGCTCCGCGGTTCATGGACTAGTATTATATGAGAGAGAGAGAGAGAGAGAGAGAGAGAGAGAGAGAGAGAGAGAGAGAGAGAGAGAGAGAGAGAGTTCTGTGGTATTCTATATTTAGGCATGACGAAATCTCAGAATGCGTACAAATCGTTTGAGATGAACATCAATGACACTTCATATTTTCCCCTCTACATTAACGATAGTATCAAAGGACCCTAAATACAGCAAAAGTATAATGACCGCGTCTACGCGCTACCAAGGTGAAAAGAAGTCGGGTGTAGCATGAGTTGCGGACTGTGAAACATATAAGCAACAAAACGCAACTTCGGAAGATAAGATTTGGTGTCTATAGATATGCATTATCAGAGTTCTTTGACAATTAGAATGCAAGTACCCATTAGGTAGCTCGCCTCTATAGAATTTTTCGTAATCTCCAGCTGCCATGCAGAAAAGATATATATCGTCTTAACTCGCCTTTGTTTGCTGCGCCATTTATTTACTAACTTCACTAAGGAAACACAAATAACATGAAACAATCATAATGCTTGTTCTCGACTCAGTTAAGTGAAACGTCAGGGCCTTGCGCACCAAAGCGTTAGGATGAATTCCACTTAAATACTGTCTAGTATGTACGCCCCAAATGAAATGCATTCAGCTGAGCTAATTAACTTGAGCAACTAATTACGTCACGCATAGATTAGAAATGTATTTAAGACACAGACCCTACATTTATACTAAAGGTGTCGTTTTATGTACCTGAAGATGAGAATTTTGTAAGAGTTATCAAAGACTGTATCAGTCGAAAAGTTTTGTTAATATAGTTTTACAAGATCTCTTATAATTAATATAATATTCTAATTCATGAGGGATAAACAGTTTTGTACAGATGGAAAAAGATAATAAACTCCGTTAAAGTATTTCTTCTTAGATGACCAACACAAACGAAACAGAATTCATCATCTACCAAAGAACATTAATTTTCCTGCATATGTCAAAATACCTATGACTTCTCTCAATCCTGCTATGCCTACCTGTCTCTACATTCCGAATATTCGCTGAGCACCTCCATTTAACAAGCGAGTTCATAAATAAATGCGATAATCAACAGAAAACTATTTTTTACCGGTTCTAATTCAATTTTATGCATACTACAATACCAACATTCATGTGAATTTTTAGTATCGCTTTGAAAGCTTGGAAATCTGAATCCTTAATTCTTTGCAAAAATACTGATAAACATTTTTTTCGTCTTTAATAGCTTGATCTGGCCATACATACCCAAACCCGAAGTAAGGTAATGTCTTTACGTTTGGTACCCTAGTTCACATGGTTGGCTTTATCTAATTTTTTTCACCAATCAATAACATTGTAGTGGGTAACGAGATGAAGGCAGTCTTACAACCTTCAGCAAATGATTAGCACATCAAAAAATACGAGGTACTATGTGATATCTTCAGCCCTCCCACAATCACATTATTTTTTTAGCTTAGAAATCCTAAATACTGTTTTTAAACGTTGCATAGCACAATTTCATTACCTCAGATAAATCCATTTCCCCATATGTCTAATCCATAGCAAGCAATTTGTTTTATCACATAATCAAAAGTGTTAAAATCTACCTCTTCACTAAAAGAAACAGTAAAATTGTTTTTGCTAATTCAAAGTCTCTATAGTTGCTGTTTTGCCTATTTTGCCTGAGCCACATTATCTGCTTTGCTTTTGTCTATACCAATTTTGGGGTGAAAAATAAGTCTATATATTTATAGTAAGGCGCATATTCAATAGGTCTTTCCTTAAAACAAAAAAATACCTTTTCTGAAAACAATGACTTCAGTTTTATTGAGATTGGTCATTACACCAGTTTTATTGCAGAGACCGTTAAAGACATTTTTTGTTGCTGCAAGAGCCATACCATATCAGCACAACAACATCGTCTGAGTTAAATATTGAAAAACAATTATCAATATTTTCTGAGATAAATGACTGATATTGATTTATGTAACTTTAACAAGCTAAAGTAAAATATTAAACTGCGGAAACGTTTTGAGAATTTTAGCGAAATCAGAAAAGGTATATATGCCGGCAACATTCGACATTACTTACTATTAAGCGGTAAAGCCACTTGGGAAAAATTAATCGGAAAGAGAACATCACAAAGACTGTTTTTTAAAAGGCATTAAACGGTTTTAATTCAGAAAAGTCGGAAATATGCATACAAATATGCATACATTTGAGACTCCCGACGTAAGAATCACTCACTGACCAGAAAGGCCGGTAATATGAACTGCACATAAGTATTAGATAACTGTATGCATTATAACTTTCTCTTTTTCTATAGCTATAGGACAAACAATATCTGTTCAAGATATTAGGAATACATGCGAGAACGCTCTTCCTCTGGACTGGTTAATACAATATTGTTACGTATATGTAATTTAATTACTTGTGTGTTAGTTTAAATTCTTTTTTATTTTATTTTTGTTTCATTACATTTTATTATAATGATAATTTTCACAGGATTTGACTATTTTCGAAAAATCACTTCTCTGTTTTGACCTGATTTGAACGTAAAAGGTATTACATTATCAATTGTTTTAGCTCACCTTGGTTGAGACGTTTTGTAAACGTTCAGTGAAAATGATTGGTCATTACCAAGGTCATGTTCAACCCACGTGTTAATCTGTTATAAACAGTTTCATTTTTAAATTCATTTCCAGCGTGGGAATCCGATTCTTAGATAGGGCTATTCTAGCCTACCTGATAAGTGTCATTTATTTTACTGCGCGGTTTGATGATTATGTGATCATGTGACCCATCACGAGTGTCAAAATGACGTTTTAGTTGGGTTTAATTCTCAATCTCAGTGTTTTCTGGTTCAGTCGTAAAATATACCTTCAGACCGAAAAGTATTCTTGTTGTTGCCTTTTCATTTGAGTTTATTATTTAAAATAATTTATTCACCCTGGAAAATACTCGTCTTCTTTATAAAAGTTCTGGGACAAAGACATTCAGTGGAAATTATTCTGGAATTCTAAACAGAACATCATAAATTGTGATTCAACTAGGAACTGTTGCCATCAGTATAACGACGTCATCTGAAGTAATCGCCTTCCATATTGGAACTTCATCGAGATTCGAACTCGGATTCAATTAGAACTGTTTAGTGATAGGACTTGTATTTTTTAATTCTAGGATTAAGTTTTGGATTATTTTCACAAATCGTAAGTCCTATTTCATATTTTTAACTTGTTTTCTAGGGAAATAATTTATTTTGTTAAAATTTTCAAAGCTTGTTGACTTCACTCTTTTCTTTTGTTACATTTGTACAAGCCTACACGTAACAATATAAATGAAAGAGCGTATCATTGACGTTGTATGTGATGGATATCCACTAGGTCGTAGTTATATTTTTTTTCAACTACTACTCGTGTTGAATCAGATTTAATTTGTCGGAACTCTTCCTAGAGTCATTAGGGAGCAGTTTCCTGTGTATATGGACTGCTCGTTTGGGTTTCAGTAGTGACAGAGTATTGTCATGATTAAACACGCCACGACTGCGCTTTCTGGTTGTTTGGTGTCATTCGGCGTCAGGTTCACGGTGTAGTTGTAGGGTCAGGGGTAGCTATTTGGATTTAGGCCTCAGGTCTTTTGGATTTAGCGATTTCAAGATCCATATAACTTTGTTGTTAAGCATTTATTGCCGACAACCTAAAGAGTTGGTGATTATATTTGGAGTGAAGCAAACTTGCAAATTTGAATGGCGCCTGCGTGGTGCACAATTATCTAGTTGAGCAGAAATGTCGGGGGAGCTAAGTTGCATGTTAGGAGGAAGTAATAAATGGAACTGAAGCATTGTAAACTTTGAACTAGTTTGTTGTCAAAGTAGTCACTTAATAAAACCTTTTGCTGCTTTAAATGTGTTGTAGTGTATTGAGTTTTCTTTAGAATGACTAATTTATGCTTTATTATCACTTTTAAGCAATTCATTCATTGTTGTATGCGACATGATGTTGTATGCTTCATATGATTCCTATTTCGCTGCATTTAATACATATGCTGCAAAAACACTATTTATTATTCGATATGTCGCCTATAAAATACAGTGAATCTATATATTTATTTAATAGATATGAGGAGTAAGGTATGAACCTCGTTGATCTCATGGGCAAGTTCTTTTCTTACTTTGTGTTATTAGCCAATCTATAACTTGAGGGGGTGGTTTTATCCACTTAAGATTTCAGTTGTTAGTTTTTCATTTTCCATCCAGAGCGGGCAATTAAATCTGTGCTCGGGGCTGTAACGAGGAAAGGACTTAAATCTCTCCTATTTCTGATTATGTTCCGCTTTAGTAATTATGTTAACAAGTGAGTTAATGTGAATTGATGGTTACGACACCTATGTAATTAACAACAGTTAGGCTTCTTGTAACCTTAGGTAATTATTGGGCTGTCATTGTTTCTTTCCTTTAGCATAATTTCTGAATAACTCTTATGTGGAAGGTCACAAGTGAAATACTGAGTCTTGTTTCAATAGGCACAAATGTGTGTACATTTCTTTGCACAGCCATTATCACAATAATGGAAATATGGAAATTGAAATAGCCTTTCAATAAAAACTTGTTTAACAAATGTTTTAACTCGTTCCTTTTATTGAACTAAAACTTATAATATAGTCAAATGAAGTTATATGTCATACAGTGTTATTCCCAATCATAACCGATCCACAATTCATAACGAATCCTCTAACTAATAATGTGTCAGATTTTCTACAATTTCTTCAGTCTAATCTCATGTCAAAGGATTAATGCGTTGATTTTACTTTGGTATCCAAGCACAGTGTAAAGTTTATCTAGAAATAATGTGCTCCTCTTATTCGTCACAATTTAGCTTCAGGTCATTTACATGAAAGGTTGAATCAAACTTTCTGCGGTTCGCACTGCTGAATAAATCTCAACTATCAGAGTTTGGTTTTAATGCTTCCTTGATGGGAAACATATTAGATGGAATTACATTCATGTGTAATGCAATGTGAATAAAAGCGAAAGATAAAACACAACGTACAATTTCTGGCACAAAATTTTAATTCCGCTCTTCCAGCCCATTAAATGGCACAACCGGTTTTTATGGGCTCTAAGATAATAATGTGCGGGATGGAATGTTGTCGTCATGTGACTGTACAGACAACAGTTGAAACTATGTCTGTCTAGCTTTTGTAATTGCCATTTGACCTCGCTAAATGTTAAACAGTTGTGAAGCTATTCAAATGTTGGATCCATACTTTAGAAGGAGGAATACTTCAGTATTTTAAAGTTGTTGTTAACAAATAAAGTTAAAAGTATGACTTTAAGAAGGTAAAAGTAAGATGAAGAAAGTCCGTCAGCTCATTTAGTACATTCTCCAGAAAATTGCTTGTGTATAGTGTCCGTATACTTTTTACATTTTAAAAGTAAAGAACAAAATATAAGTCAATATACTGTGCAATGCAGTGACCACACAATTGAAGTTAACATCAACTAAAAAGTACATGCATTTACATCATTCAAAAATATATAATACAGAAGATTATGTTCCAAAATAGTACTTTTAGTACAATGTATGACGTCATTCTAGCCCTTCAGACTTACAAAATACTTACATTGCAAATTTCATGCACTCCATTTATTTATGTTTAAGTGCTTAGCGTTCATATTGTAACAAATTCATATTCTACGTTTGAAACGATTGACGCAAAAACAGAACATATTGGGGTGCTTCTTATTTACATATTGCTCCTAAATGTGATGTCGATATATATCGGAAACTAATAACCGTTTATAGACACTTTAACGTGTCCGTACCACTTTCTATAATATAATGGTTGTTAGGATTCCTGTAAAATTGTGATATGTGTGGATGCAAATTCTAAAAGGTGAATAAAAGTACTAGCATATGTGTCTTTAAAAGTATCTTGTTTTGCGACGAATACGGGACAAAAGTTCTGACCAGCATTGTAACTATTTAAAATCTGTTCAGAAACACACACACACATGTATGCTTCACCATATGAATCAAATGATATGATAGCATCGCATGGCATTTCTACTAAAAATTAAACTTTGAGTTACTTCGAAGAAGCGATATGGCCAGAAATCGAAACAGTTGCTAGAAAATGGGGAAATGAGACAAATACTGAAACAAGCAAGGTAAAATGGTATCGTAATGAATCATCATATTAACATCATTGAATTAAACACATCAGTTAAGTAAAAGGCAGTTTACAAATAAACTCAAGCATTAAGAAAATAAAGACGGTACATATGTATAATATAATGGTCTCTGTACAAATGCCGGGAAGGGGGGGGGGGGCATGGAGATTTTTGCGATCAGACGATGGATAGTCCATATGTTGGATAGATTTCGGAGATGATTATGTGTTATCAAAATCATGAGTATTTATCTTTCCAGCTGCCAGACACAATAATAATTTATATATAACAAAAACGAAATTTATTTTCTCCTTGGATCTTATAATCTTTAACATATAAATAATCAGTGGATAACCATTCAAACGTATTGATTGGTTTTCTATTCTCAAAAACAAATTAAACATCATTTTTCATTCAATGAGGTAGCTTAATATTTCAATATGTCGTCCAAGATTGAGGTATGTCCTATACTAATCCTTTATGATGGTCCCTTCTGACTATTGAAAATTTGACAACGAAAGCCCTGTTGAATGTAGCTCATTATTTATACAGTATTAGCATTTACTTAATTTCTAAAGTCCAAGAAATCAGTCGAGCTTAGAAATACGAGAAATTAAATCCGTCGAACTCTTTTTCAATGTAACAATGTGATGAATGCTACTTAAAATTACATAACATGGTTAATGTTGGTGTTTCTGTTTATTATTATTATTATTGCTTTGCTCTTACGTTCGCTGTTACTTTCATCTCATCTCCATGTCTTTGTTTAATACACGCATTAATATCTATCGTATTTTTGTGTATAATGTATTTACGACATTAATGAGAAACGCAATTTAAATATTGTTTATGTATTGATGACACCTTGCGTGTCTTCTCTCGAAAGAGATTTTCCTTAAACGTACATATGTGCTTGAACAAACATATTCTGGTGCATTTGATAAATCACACATTAACATATTGTATACTAATGTTGCATCGTACTCGATGTAGATATGTCTGCTGATACGCATGTTTATATGTGTTTATGTAAGTATTATATATATATATATATATATATATATATATATATATATATATATATATATATATATATATATATATATATATATATATATATTTGTATGCATGTTGATATATGTATATGCAATTAAAATGTGTAAGTGTATATTTGGATTGTGTATGTGATGTAAGAATGTATTGTCGGTATTAATTGAATGTTTCTCCAGCGACAGATTTATTTTACTGTACTTGTCAAACTTGTTACCATTAATTGCTGTAACAAACTTAATTGTGCATGTATATTCGTTCTGATGGACAATCGGCTAAATGGAAATAAAGATGATTAATACAGTACCAATTCGCGATATAGAAAGGTCAAAGTGACCGAGCGCTTTTACATGGCACTCGAATATTCATTGGGAAATATATTCAGCAGTGTAAATGCCTCCTGTACGACTTTTAAATTGTTAAAGTGCTTGCCTTACCTTGAAGGCAAAATATGTAACCTGTGCTGTTTTTATGATTACCTCATCATATTTATTATAGTCTAAGTCGCACCACAGTCACCAAAAGCTGATATGTTTATAGACGATATTCAAAGAGACAGATATTAATTTATGTGAATTAGTCACGGAATTTCTTTACATATTTTCCATTCTTATATTCGCAAATATAGATTCTATTGAAACACTAACAGTTATGAACATCATTCTTTGTCAATTATTAGCTGCCTTATCTAAATGGCCTTCAACCCTTGTAAGCACAACTTGGATAGACGACACACGCGGAACCTTGAGTTTTAATAACTTCTCTTTGTCCGGATTGGCAATGACACTGTTTGGTGTCACGCACAACACATGGTATTGTGTGGATAATAGCTCATTTTCGCTCCTTGTAATGAAATAAGTGAATATATTTAGTGTCAAATAAACTGTTCTTTCAGATAAAAGTGGTATGTGTCATCTTTAATATTCGTAATAACGAGACACAACTCTTCTAATGTCGTATGTCAGTTTGCCAAGATTGCACATTCAAATCTGTCGTAACAATCCTTTGATTACATAATCACCGGTCCTGGAAAGCTACTTGTATCCCTTCCACTGGGGATGCTGCTGTACATATGTTTCACTGCATACTATTGATGATCATATGCCATGTTTTCATCAGTCAGCATACAAATAAAAATTGTATTCGTCTGGGCCAGGAGTACAGGAGTTTAACATTAGATAGAATCCCAGTTTTCTTCATTTCTGGATTGTCCTTCCATGCAGTAAATACAAGGGCGGACAGTCGCCATCGTTGCTTCTCTATGATAGTGTCACACTGGAAAATGAGTTTCCTTTACATAATGTGTCTTTCACTTGGATAATGCTAACCAGTATATTTCAGTTTAAAGACTCGTTCCGTTGGTTAGACAACTTTAGTTGCTTATATTGCTGCATTAAACATTGTGTCTGACAGTGTCAGACTGGCCCATTTGCAAATATTATAAGGGAGTGCTGTCATGGGTAGTCATAATGGTAGCAGCCACATCAAAGGGCAGATAAACATATTATTCTCAGCGTCATTGAATTTATGAAGTGGGAACGCAACACAGAATGCGATTCCTTCCTCCATTTTTTTAAATTTGTGTCTAACGATAATTACATGAAATTAACGCCAGATCGCGAAAATACATAAGGCCACGCGGTGCTGCCAACGCACTGAGCTACTAGAAACTGTTACTACCCTTGTTCTGATCTCCAATAAATATCGTTTCCACGTGGCATTTTGCATTGAAACCATAGCAACAGCAACCATAGGGTACACAACAATCTGATTAAAATCGAGATAATAGAGGCCTAACACTGACACTGACCAATAAGTGTTTATTGCGGGGGCCAGAATGAGCCAAATCTCTACTATTAGAGTTTGCTTTCGAAATCATCTATGGCTTATCGCAACACCGTTAGCACAGTTATTAGTACAACCATCTTATTTACTTTCGAGTAATTTCAATGTTTCTCTTGTTTTACATGTTGTGCACGATAAGACCGACGAAATAACTTGACTTTTTAATGTTTATGTTGATTGCATGTAAGCCTTCTACTCTATGTCCTTGTTATTGTCCTGCAAGATTCTGGTCAATCACTTTTATATTCTCTCAGGTGTTCAGGGTCACAAATACAGATGTTTTGCTAAATATCTCTAAATGTAATTTCTTCAATGTAAATTCACTCGATGCTCTTAGAGAACGAATAATAAATGGGAGGGGGTATGGAGAGTTATAAGCTTAAGTATTTATAATACATCTGCCAATTAAGAGTTTTCAGTTTCAAACATTAAAAGTATATTTTAAGTAACAATGTCTTCTCTTTGGAATTTAACGAATCATTTCCTTTCCAATTACATTTGTATGCAATCCTTATAAAATTAATAACATCATTATGTTTATTACGTTTTTGTCAAGTTGACAGGGTAATGCTAATTGTCTTTATAATTCAAAGTAATTCTCATTTTGAAGAAAATGAGAATCAATATTATAAACTAAACACTCTTTCTTTTAATACCAGCTGAGCAATGTGACTGTCATATGTTCTAAAAACTTTTTTGTTCATTTAAGATATGACACCAAAGAATTAACAGGCAAGAACTATACTATTAATTCTATTTTTGTGTGGTCTCAATTGTGACAAACATATCTGCGCTTACTGTCAAAAGCAAGCGATATAATTAAAACGAATTACAGATACAACATGGTTTGGTTACTTGTAGTTTGTTGTCCATTTGAATATTGGTAGCCTATAATATCAAGCGTTGCATTTGTGTGAAGGAGAGTTATCATTAGTTTTGACATGTTCCAAATCATTATTTTCATTTTTAAAGTATGGGAAATGTAATTTAATTGGTGAATTAAACAGTGAACAGAGCTTGACAATGTATCTCAGGTCATCAGATTTACATCTTTATTAGCCAATGTTAATTAGATCGTTGTATGAGACACATGCAGTGCGACATTTTAAAGTTTCAAATATTTTAAAATGTGTTTTTTTTTTAATTGTTGCAATGTAGAACGTGTAGCAATTTATTGGGATCACACAGTTTATTTGTTTTAATGCATATTTTGTTTTGCGAACGTCTTTGCAACCATTTCTTTGATGTTTGTGAATTTCAAAACAGCTTGCTCAATTGAAGAATATAAACGAATACAATACACCGATTCTAATGACATGGCAGGAGAATTTCCACAATTATTTTAATTTCTAATAGATAACACAGACGCATCATCAAAAATGGCAACAAGTGAAATATTGTAGTGAGAAAAAAAAAACATGGCTATAGCCATTAGGATTGATATTTTCCGAAAATTAAGAGATAGAGAGAGAGGGTTGCTTGATTTATACAATTTTCATATTAGAAATATTACCTTTTACTTCAGAAGTGAATCAACCCAATCGATTACGACTGATATCTTATGAAAAATGGAGAGAGAGAGAGAGAGAGAGAGAGTTAATCGATGAATACATTTTTCATATGAGGATGATTACCTTTTATTTCAGAAGCCAATCAACTATATCACTTACGATCAGTTGATTTACTTTCCATTTCTCAGTCTACCTCTGTCTATATGATTTGGTCCAGATAACACAGGTCTCATGCTTTTACTACCAAAGACACGGTAGGTTTTTATTCACTATTACTGCAGGTGCTCCTAGTTGATACATCTGTATTAACTCTATATATCTTCTGTCGTTGACCTTTCACGTTCTACTATTTCATAAATTAGTTGCTTGAATAAAAGTGCTCTTACACTAGTGATTTTCACAAAAGTAGGTTCAGTGGTTCGAAGTGTTTTCTTGTGGCCACAATTCAATAAAGCTTATGGACCCTTTTCTCCTTTTGCATCAAAGACATATGTTATTATTTCAGGGTTGCTTTACTATATTTTATTTAAAGTGATTGTTTGAAGCACTTACAGTAAGAGTTTCAAGAGGAAATATTAGGAGAAACCACAGTGCGAGAAGACAACTACACGGCGATCGTCTTGTTTCATGATCGTTCTCCATTCAAATAAACGCTGTAAATTTCAGGAACTAAACAAATGTGTAACTCTGAGGTCATGTAATATTTGGGTAAATCTTAAGTTGTATCGAAAGCAAATTTGGTTCGTATGAAACGTATCAAATTGAAATTTGCCTTAATTGCACGATCGTTCACTATTCAGATATGGTCCGACTGCACGAACAAGGGACCGGTTGGTAAAAACAAATGTTCCGATAAAATATTTTATTCGGTTTCGAGAGCCCGAGTAGGAGTAAATAGCAGTTTTAGATTTTATTATTGTTCTAGGTCACAACCTTCTACTCCCCATGACTTTGGCCTAATTTCACGCGCACAAGCACAATGTTACTCATGGGTGCAGCTGCAATATCAAACTCGGATAGTAGAAGACTCTAACCTAGACCAGTCATCAGAAAAATCTCCATTTCACTACTACAACGTGACAAGTATATATGATTTGCTTGGCCACAATATTTGAACATGAGTATGGAATGTATCACAGAGACTGTCTTGGAATATGAGTGTAGACTGTGCAGTGCAGAACTATCAATACTTTGCAGTGCTGTGAGCCGATCAATATTTGCCGTGACTAGTTAGGTCTCTTATTTTCTTAGTCTGGCACCTAGCACTAGTGTGAGGATGTATAAAATTTTATTCATCATCATCGCGTGCTGATTCTAAAAAGAAAATTAATCAAAAAATGAATAAATTTGGCGAGCCGCTTCTCAAAGCAAATTATGCATTTCTTGTCCTTATACAAGTATCATAATTGAATCATTAGCTGGTGAAAGGGCTAGCAAATATTTGAGAGAACTATAAATATTATTTCAAGACTATGTTTGCTTGATATTACACGGGACCGTGTATGGATACGTATATAATAAGCCATGGAATGGTAAATAAAAATGGAGTCGTTTTTGCTGCGAAGCACCCACTTTGTTGGGGGTGGGTTGAAGTGGAAATTGGGTTATCGTTATCTAGAGGGTGATCGCCTTCGGTGTTATTGCCCGGATCGAGTAAATATCAATATAAAGTGTGAAACTTATAGGTGAAATAGATAGAGATCTGAGTAGATATCTAAAACAGAATGACACGAGCCCCCGTACATGAAAATAACAATTTAATCAATTACGTAAACAACCGTGACAATGCATTACATTAGGAAGATACACTTCTTTTTTAAATAAATCATTCATCGAATTTCAAACACAAATATACCTATGTAAATAGCCGATCTGTTTTATATGATAGAATTGGTTCATCATATAATCGAGTGAACAATCGAAGTCATTGCCTTGTACAACTTCATAACCTGCTTATTTCCGGTTCATTCCAACTTAACTGTGACTGATCTTCTTGGTCCTTTCCACTTTTCCCTTCCAAAAACTCTCTATTGTCTCGCCTCTTTCGGCCCTCGAATTTTATGTGGGTAGGTGGATACGTAAGTACTTAGATACGTAGATACTTGGATAGGTAGGTACGTGGATAGGTCCCGTGGAGCTATTTCACCTTCCAAAATAAACAATGAAGCAACCTCAATCTTCTGTCAGATATCCTACTGGGAATAGATCATTACTCCCATCTCGTTATGTCAGATATCGTTCTATCGGAATTCAAACAGATACCAAAGGCTATCTGGTCAAGTTAAACATGGCAGACCATAAACAAACCTAGTTTCATAAGATTAATATACTTCCTAACGGCTAGTTCAACCTGACTCACATTATCATCCGACAACACCTAACAGTTCTGTTCTCGTCTCAATTACACAAATGAATGAATGAAATTCATTACATGGCTTAACTACGTTAATTCTAGCGAATACACACATTGAAGTCTTTAGCATATATGAAATCTCACTTCATGGTTTAACAACGTTAATTTCAGTCAATACGCACTCAAGTCTTTATCATACGTGAAATCATCTAAGGTCGGTGAATTCACACGGATTCTCGTAACTCATATCAACTAAAGTAAGGCATGAAATTCTTAGATACATATTTTCCTATAACAATCAAGACGACACATTCAAACAATCTGTCAAACTTATATAAAGAATATCATTGTAGGGATTCATATAGATGAACTCACACAGTTGTATGCATATCAAGAAAATTGATCTACGAATTTAAACAAATAAATTGATGCAAATATAAGCAATTAAATCAAACAAATCGTTATATTGATATCAACGAATTACATGAGACTGGCTCAAAAAACCTTGTGCTTTCAAGCTTCGTTCGTTTCTACCACTAAAATTGTGTCCGTCGTTTTTCTAGACATCTGATCCCTTAGATAATTATTTTACGAGCGAATTTCTTCTAAATTCAACCCCGGAATCTCCTACCTTTGTTTTCTCGTGCAGAAAAGCGTAGGCTGACTAACATTTTGTGATGGGACATATTAAAACTAAGGAATTTTCGTGTGGGAACCACGCCCCTTATTTAGAGTAACCAATCCGGATTAAATATATCTCCCGCTTTTCATAACTAGTTGTAATAATTGTAGTCTGCCTGCCCTCGAGATTCCCAAATAACTGGTTCTGGAAAATTTCAAGTCTGACAATTCCGATACAACATCGAATTTAACCCCAACCTTCCAGTCTGTCTGACGATTAAATAAACTAATGCTTAATTAAGAATCACTCCTCTCGTGACACACATATTACAAATCCGTGCATTATGGCGATTTAACACGCCACGGTCCCCATAAATCTAATTAATCGTTCACCTACCCAAATTAATGTGCTCTTCATAGATCGACAGAAATTTGCACCCTTACACGTTTTATATTCGCTTATTATAGGAGAAGTGCGCACGTATTTCCCCAGTAACCTCTTAACTTCAGGCATAAAGGGTTTTTAAAATTTACTTTCTAAGTGAAGTCATTAACAGAGAAAGTTATTCTTGTACTGCTGATCAGAATAATACGGATTCTATTCAAAATCGTGGAAACATATGTTTTCAGGAAACATCTATGCTTGGTTAGTTTGTATATGGAAAATGAAACTAAATTTGATGATGTGAGATCGATGTCAATAGCAAGTAAGAGGCACGCTTTAATCTTTGAGACGTGCTTAGATTGAATAACGTCTTGGCCTTCTACTATGTAGTTTGGTACGCTAGGGACTCATCCGGATTTTATTCAAGCTGCTGCAATTGATATTGACTGCAAACATTAACTTGACGGCAAGAACTTGTAACAGTTATCAGTCAAAAATACCAATTTACAAGCGCAACATGAGAAGATATGTTTAATTTAATATTAAACAAATACCGCTCTCTCTCTCTCTCTCTCTCTCTCTCTCTCTCTCTCTCTCTCTCTCTCTCTCTCTCTCTCTCGCACACACACACTCCTTATTTCACACCTGAAGCATATACCATTTATAAAAGAAATGGTTGTGGATCCAACAAAGTACCATTATTTTATAGCAACAACCTTAATACAAATAATATTATCATACAGGCTAGAGAATTTTAATTCGTACTCTACGGCGATTCGAACCCAGGTCCGCGAGTAAACGGCACCCATCGCCTTGCCTGAACACACCAGCCCATATCCCGTCGCGACTAAGCACGCATCACCAAAAAATGATGGCACTGAATCGGTGTTATTTGAACTCGTGTGTAGCAGACACACTCGCATGACGACCTAGTAATTAATTCTCATATATATATACACAGTCGTTCCAGATTCCTATGAAAGAAATCAAGGTATATAGGATTTTTTATTACAAAGAATTATAAATATATACCAAACAGAACAGAAAGTGCTATCCCTGGATTCTATAGAAGAATGCTTGATAATAGTAGGCAGAATTAATAATGTAATAGAAATAATATTATCATACAGGTTAGAGAATTTTAATTCGTACTCTACGGAGTTTCGAACCCAGGTCCGCGAGTAAACGGCACCCATCGCCTTGCCTGCACACACCAGCCCTTATCCCGTCAGGACTAAGCACGCATCACCAAGAAATGATGGCACTGAATTATCAAGCATTCTTCTATAAAATCCAGGGATAGCACTTTCTGTTCTGTTTGGTATATATTTATAATTCTTTGTATTAAAAAATCCTATATACCTTGGTTTCTTTCATAGGAATCTGGAACGACTATGTATATATAGTAGTAAGGGAAATGGAGACTTCTAGCCTCAGGACCTCTCCCAACCCTCAAAACAAATATAAATTACCATCTCGGAGACCCACCAAACACTATCCCAAAACGACTTTCATTTTTTAGTAAGGAGATTTCTAGACCAAATATAATCCAAGACCTTTACCCACCTCCTAACAAATATAAATTACCATCTCGGAGACTCTCCAAACAAATATAAATTACCATAGTGAAACATTATTTCTAAAGTTCATACCTCATCACCAATTATCAATGTTTCAACCGTTGATATTAGAAATATTTCATCATCGCGATAATAGAGACTAAACTTTACTTTACCGCTCACACAGCGACGACATTCGAATAAATCTTTTATTTGCGGCTTGTTAAGAGGATATTTTTTGTCGATAAAATATACTTTTGACCGATC
Organism: Megalonaias nervosa; assembly: GCA_016617855.1. Classification (NCBI taxonomy): domain Eukaryota; kingdom Metazoa; phylum Mollusca; class Bivalvia; order Unionida; family Unionidae; genus Megalonaias; species Megalonaias nervosa. The sequence continues at coordinate 43,913 of JAECUM010010351.1, read as the reverse complement.
GAGATCGATCGGTAAGTTTAGTATATTTTTGTTGACTGATTGGATCATGAAAGTTTTCAAATCCTGCTGATAACTTCTGGCTCAATTGTTCACGATAATTGAAATACTCGCTGTCACCGGATTTGATAAGTGAAGTTTTAGCTTGTCACCAGCAACGTTATTGCTGTTGAAACATATACTTGATATTTCATTATTAACTTCAACTGTCAACTGTTTGCCGTCTATCATTAGATATTTGATCTTACTATTGTAGTTATTTGTCACTGTCAAATTTTCAAACATTATTTTTATTGTTTACACAAAATTTCATACCTTAGTCATCGAATATAATATCGAGTATAGATCTATCATCAAAACAATACCCAAGTGCAAATGTATCTACTCCATTTTCGCAATAAAGTTTGTCATCAAAATTACTCAATCCGCGTTTGATAATGACATCTGTTTCGAGTTTATGACGATTTGTTCGAATAGCCATTGCTCTTATAAAACTAACTCCGCCGTCAAGTGCGTACATGTAATCATCAAATTCCATAAACTTTTTAACAAAATCGCGAGGCAGACCTTTTGCCTTTTTTGTTATTTTATTATTGTCTAGCAATACAGCGTACATTTTACTGCGCAATCCAATAAAATATTTGATGATGCTCGAGTTCATTTCATCCTTGAACTTACCAATAACCTTTTTATTTGTGTCATCATGAAATTTACTGTCACGAGGGTAATCGGAAAGATCGAACAAATATCGATTATCGTATATATCCTGATAGACGTCCTCACATTCGATTTCATACACGAGCGAGTCGGTATCAGTAAACAATAGTCTACTTGACGGCCACTGATTTTTAACAAAATTATAATGAAAATCGTACATGAGCCACTTCGATAAATCTAGCACGGAAGCTCCAACGTAAATTGGCTATTTAGTTTTAGATTTGTTTTTCTTCTTTGTATCGCGACAAGATTTTCATTAAAAATTTTCATACTAACAAAATCATAGTCTGACACAAGTTTATTCCTGCGATTGATATCATTAACTAGCTCGATATTTACTCGTTTTCTAATATTTTCCATTGTCTTAACCAAAAACGGAGTTGTTCATAAGCTTAAAGAAGTTTTTTTCAAAATCGGTTTTCGCTACAGCTCTTTTCGAAGTATTTAAGTTAATACAACCTTTCATCCAAGGTGACTGATTAAACTTTAAAACTCTATGAACTTTCCTCAACACAAGGCCAGCATCTACTGCTTGTTTTAAAACTTTATAATGCAAAACATAATTTTTCTTATCGAGTAAATTTGGTACTAGTTTTTTTGCCATAGAATTTTGTCTTGGTGATGCTGTCGCTTGTTGTTCTTGAGATAACAAACTATAATTAATTATCATTGATTCTGCACAGAAAGGATAATCGTTGTGTAAATTGTGTAGCGAAGTTGGATAATCGAGATCAACCTCAACGAAATACGAAACATCGTCAGGTATCTTTTTTTCTGTCTCCGATAGAAATTGGTCATTCGTAATCCAACGACATCCACCAAAGGGCATTGGTTCTGCCATAGAATAACCGTACAAATTATTACAATCTAGATAAATTATATACTTTGAAGGAAGTTTAGGATTGCACTCTTTCAAGTATTTGTTGTTTGCTTCAGCATATTTCTTTGTTATAACGCTAATACCGCCTCTGATACCTTTTTCGATAAAATTGAACATATCAACGTCAGTCAGTAATTCTAACCTTACTTTACTAAACTTTAACAGAGCTACCCAAGATAACCCAGGGGAAGAGCAATACCAGCAAGGATCTAGTCCGTAATTGTTATAACTAACTTTTCGAAAACTTTCAAATACGTCCGCCAGCAATAACACGTCAGTTTTCAGATACAAATCATGATAATCACCAAAAGTCTTACAATCAAATTCTTCCAAATATCTTCTGCGTACTTATACGCGCTATCAGTTATGTTTTCATTTCTTAGTTGCGAATAAAATTTGTCCTTGTCAGGTAAAGACGTTTCATCAAATTTGCAACAATAGTCGAGATACTCGTACGGAAATACTCCTTTTTTTGTCAATAGATTAAATTTATCTCCAAAACAGTCTCGTAGGTTATTAAACTCGCTACAACCTTTCACTAGCTCATCTAACGATGCTGCCATAAACTGTAGGCTGTCAATAATAATAATAATAATAATAATAATAATAATAATAATAATAATAATAATAATAATGAGGACCTTGTATAGCGCCTAATCTTTAGAAGCTCTAAGCGCTTTACAACATTTGACAACACTTAAAAAGAAAAAACAAACATATATAATGATATGATTACAAAATTAAAAACAAACACCACGAAAGTAGAAATAGAAAATATGCTGTAAATATTTAAGGCAAGGATACATTATTAGGTCTTTAAGTCTGTTCTTGCAGTTGAAATAGGTGAGTTTTAAGAGCGCTCTTGAATGAGATCACTGTGTCTTTGTGTCTAAGTGCAGTGGGCAATTCGTTCCACGTTGCTGGGCCCTGGTATGCAAAAGAGCGTTGTCCATATGATTTCATCTTCATAGTGGGAATAATGAGAATACGAGTGTCAGAAGAGGAGCGTAAGTATCTTGCAGGTGTGTACACATGGGTGAGGTCAGATAGGTATGTTGGACTGGAGCCCGTCAGTGAAACGTAGCACAGAGAACAAATTTTGTGTTTAATTCTGGATCGTATGGATAGCCAGTGTAGGGTACAGAGCAGGGGAGAGGCGTGCTCTGATCGTGGTACTCTAAGGATGATCCGAGCAGCTGTATTTTGAACTTTTTGAAGTTTCTGAAGTAGATATTGAGACGAACCAGACAGAATTGAGTTACAATAGTCCAGTCTTGAAAGTACTAAGGAACACACAAGTGTTTTAGTGGCATCAACTGAAAGATACTTGCGAATGGAGCTGATTCGTCTCAGCTCAAGATATGCAGCCTTGCGTATGTTCATGACATGTTGATGCAATGAGAGAGTACTGTCAAGAGTGACACCGAGGTTTCGTATAGACTGCTTGAATTTAATGTTGGTGTTGCTGATATCTATTGTCTGCGGTAAAGGATGTGAATGAGAAAGTCTTTGTGTTGTAATCAGAATGGCTTCAGTTTTATCATCATTCATCTGCAGCTTGTTACATGTCATCCATGATTTCACATCGGAAATGCACCTCTACGCCTTGGATGGTAGCTTCAACTTCAGCTGGATGGCTAGATTTGTATATTTGGGTGTCATCAGCATACAATTGGTGAGACACTGGATGATGATCTATGACACTTGAGAGTGGCTGAGTGTATAGAATGAAGAGAACAGGTCCAAGAACAGACCCCTGTGGAACACCACAGCATAGATCAACTGGGATGGAGTATTTTCCATTTGCGGACACAATTTATGTCCTGTTGACCAAGTAGGACTTGAACCATGGTAAGGCCGTATCATGAATGCCAAATACATGCTGGAGACGGTGAAGTAATATATCATGGTCTATAGTGTCAAATGCTGCAGACAAGTCAAGGAGAGTGAGGACTGTAATCTTTCCGCCATCCAAAGCAGAGAGAAGGTCATTGACTACTTTCAGAAGAGTAGTTTCAGTACTGTGGCAAGGGCGATATGCAGACTGTACATTGCTAAAAAGACTGTTTGAATTCAGATGAGATACAAGTTGGGATAGAACAACGTTTTCTAAGATTTTTGACATGAATGGGAGATTAGAAACTGGGCGGTAGTTCTTTAAATCATTATGGTCGAGTGTTGATTTCTTCGGCAGAGGCTTTACAATGGCAGTTTTGTAAAATGATGCAAATTCCCCAGATGAGAGAGAGGTATTAATAACATCAGTTAGTGAAGGCAATATTGGATCCATGCACTCTAGCAGCAGTGACGTCGGAATCGGATCCAGTTCAGATGACTTTGGTGCACTCTTCATCACGATTGTACGTAATAAATCCATAGAGACAGGTTCAAATGCTGCTAACGGTTGCCGCAGAAATTCTGTATCGCAACTGTATGGTGACGACGAGTCAACTGAAATTGTGTTGTCAAGTTTATCTCTGATGGTTTGTACTTTGTCACGGAAGAAATTTGCAAACAGGTCCGGAAGGTCGACTAGAGAGAAGGTAGCTGGAAGTGGTGTACATTTGTTCCTTGACATCAGCTTGTTGGTAATCTCAAATAGCTCTTTGCAGCTGGAACTTTCCATGATCTTAGTACTGTAGTGGGCTGATTTCGCTGCATGGACTATGTTTGTGACATTCGTCTTAGCGGCATCATAGATCTGCTTATGAATAGTGAGTCTGGTGGAAAGCCAAAGCCTCTCAGCTTTACGGCGGTCTCTTTTAGCAGTGCGAAGCTGGTCCCTAACACTGCTATACCACGGAGAACACTTCTGAATTGCTACTCTGCACTTGGTTGCTGGGGTATGTTTGTCGAGCAATGAACGCAGGCAGTTATCAAGTTGTTCTGCTGTAGTAGGTAAGCTAGTTGTTAGGTTTGCTTGGATGTCATGCATTAGTTTGGTTCTGTTTATCATACGGAGGTTTCTCTTAGTAGTGAATAAAGGTGGAGGGTTAGGGACTGATACGTCAAAATGGCATATAATGCAGAGGTGATCTGATGAAAGTTCGTGGGACACCAGGGAGGACTGAAGAATATTATCATCAGGTCTCTAAAGAATCCAGTCTAATATGTGACCATGTTTATGGGTGGGTTGGCTAACTGACTGTTTGAGGTTGAAAACATGAATGGAATCTAGGAGTTTCGATGTGCATGGGTTTCCAGGACAGTCAAAGTGAAAGTTGAAATCTCCAAGAATAATCAAGTTGCCACCTATCGAATTTCCATGCTCCAGGAGATTCGGAAACTGCTCCAAAAAGAGAGATTCTGTCAGCTTGTTTTTTCTACTAGGAGGAGGGCGGTAGAGGCAGATAAAATGGACTGACCTTTGTTCTAGTGTGAGTGTAGTTTGGACAAGTTCAAACGATGTGTGGTCGAAATTGAAAGTTGTAGTGTAGTTAAGACGGTTGATAATGGAGGTCTTTGCGATGACAGCAATTCCACCTCCGCGAGAGTGGCGGGGGAACGACTTGATGGAGTAACCGGTGGGTGTTAGATCCGCGCACTTGGGTTCATCGCCTGATGTTTTTAGCCATGTTTCTGTGGGCTTTTCCGATGATCCTACTGATTCGACATTGAATAATGCGATGCGCAGTGGTATCTCTTCGATAGCTGACACAAACGTTGACGATTTAATTGGAATTTGGATTAGGTTCTCTAAATTAACGGCCGAATTTTTAAATTTCTGCGCCGGAAAGGGCGAAAGGGAGATAACTGGAATTCTTCTTCCTGTTCTACGCCGGCCAGCTTTGAAACAACGCTTCTTTTTTCGCTTCCGTTTACAGTTATGGAATGATGAATAAAACGCAACTTACCTAAAGTAACTGACATATACTTTTCGAAATTATTTGGAATGCACTTAATCACGTTATCAAGTTTTAAACGAGATTTTATTTCAGGATATCCAAAAGCTTCTACTATAATATGACTATCATATCCTCTGAAATCGTGAAGAACAACTGGAATAAAATCTGGAGCATGAAACCTTAAATTACACTTATCATGAGCTGCTCCACGATACTGTCCTGTTAGATGACAATAGTCACGTACTTTTGTATTATCAGAAACGTCAAAAGCTCTTTCACAAATATGACAGAATTCCGCTTGCTTGTGATCAGATTCTTGTTGAGATGTCAGTTTTATCATTGGAGTTATTCTTTTTAAGCGATTAAATATATTATCAACTTCACTAATTAACTGCTTGAGAAGCCAAACAGCTGAATTTTTACCGCGATATAATTTGATTGGTTTGGATAAGCTCGAATCAGCACAACAAACTATCTTGTACGCCACTCCGCATGGAATATGATTTTGAGTTTTTCTTGTACTCGATTTGTCAGGATTATTTTCTACCCCAAGTAGAGGCTGAAGTAAGCATTCGAAATCAGCGTATATAACGAAAGGAATTTTTAGTTTGTGATTATTATTGACAAACTGTAATAAATTATTTTCTTTGGACGGCATTGTTATTCGTTGTACGTCACTACAGTAATGGAAATGCTTTTGTAATGTTTCATTGTCAGAGCAACAGTGCAAGCAGCGATAACAGAAGAACTTTTTATTGTTTTGTTTACTATACTGTCTGCCAACTAGTCCATTAAAGATTTTAATCCAAACGAAATGATTCTTATAAAACAGCAAGTTTATTGTCGATTGTGAAGCTTTTTCTGAAATATATCTCGGATAGACGTTTTCTTTTTCATCTAGTCTGAAAACATTTATTGAAACATTATTTTGCTTTTCAAACTTTGGTATTTGATTTTCTGTAACTGGAAAGTCAATACCATTAAAATTTAATTTTGATACGTGACTAAAATGATTGTCAGCACGATCAACGTGTTTTTCTGCTGGAAATAGCGCAGAAAGAATAGCCCACTGAAAACATCTGTTATCGACGTTCCTTACGTTTATACAGCATTTTTTATTTTTTATTTTTTGTGGTAGGTCAGTATACGAACTACCGCGTTATACGTTATATTTTATTGTGTGAAATAAAATTTCAGTAATGATTTCAAACTTCCAACCCGAACCCGATTCGGTAAATTCTTCTATCTTTTTTCCAAATTTCCTGGTGTATTTCATTAGCTAGTGACAAAAGATCAGTCCCAAGCAAAACACGCTTTGATTTTGCATTAATGTAAGGGTCTGCGATTTCCTTGTCAGTCGATTCTTCCGTCACAGGTAGCTTTGAAAATCTGATGTGATATTGCACTAATATTCTTAGACCCTTATGTTTTTCAAGTTCACGTTTTACAGTTGGCTCTAGCAAATGATAGAGATTTGTTGCAGTAAAATTTACCAGTACGATTTGTTTATCGAACCGATAACTGTTGTCAAATCCTGTAAGGGCAGTCGCTATTTTTTCAGGTTCTCCCATAAGGCTCTTCTTGGCTATATCACGTAATTTCAGCATTGTTATATATAGTGTAATATTATATATATAATTGTTTGTTCTATCGATAACTCACCGCACGCCAGTTGAACAATCAATTAGAGATATAAAATCCTTATAGTATAATGAAACAAAATATGACAAACGCAAACGAGCAAGAGTATTATTACGTTCACCTCAAGTACAACTTGTACGCTGGTAATGCACTTGGTTCGGTTATTAACATAAAATCTCAAAAATCTGTTGCCGAAGCAAGGCCAGCAGGTTATAAGATTAGCGTTGAAGGTGATAATGCTGAGAGAATGGAAATGTTTAAGAAAGATTTTATTTACACGTAATTCTGTGATGAAATTCCAGAAGGACAACTGTATATCATGTTAACGGCGCGGTCACTGATGACAATATTGAAAACTTATCTTTACAAAACGAATTTCAGCCGCATCCGGTATTTGATTTATACGAGGCAAATGATAAGGGAATTATTCGAAGAAGAAAAACTAAAAAAATTGTTGGTTCTATGAATAATATGGGGTATCTCACGGTAACTGTCAGAGGAACACTAGCCAATAAAGTTATTTATCTTAGCCATCGTTTTGTTTACGAGACTTTTAACAGACCTATACCTAATGGTTTGGTTATTAATCACATCAATAACGTAAAGACTGACAACCTACTGGAAAATTTAGAACTAGTTACCCAGCAGGAAAATGTGAAAAAAGGACGAGGTGATGGTGGTATTAATTTTAGATGTCCGGTAAAACCTGTTGTTTCGTTTAATCTCGAAGCAGATGAGGAAATCAAATTTCCTTCAATCTCATCTGCTGCTCAATACTACAAGATAAATCCCAGGGCAGTAAAATTTGTTGCCGATAGAATAATAAGATCAGCTTTTTCAAGCGAACATAATGCTTGGATTATCTTTAGATACGATGATTAAATATATTTGCTAGCTCCTTTCTGGTCAAGCAATTGTGGGCAAATGCTATAATATCATTTTTATCAAATTTCAGCGTCATTATTGCGCTATCGTTAATTTTATTTTTTTCTGCCTCTGTTAGCAGAATCTTATTAGAATCGCCTTGCGTATCAATAACGTCGACAGAGTAAGAATTATACCCTAACAGACATTTTCTCACTGCTTCAGCTAGTTCGTTATAATTTAATATATTAACCTTTTGGTGATATTTTACCTCGTTAGTCATCTTATAACAATAATTTAGATAAAAGTATATTATGATATGAACTTGATGAAAAGACTTGCTGATATATACGCGGAAGATAAAATCGCAAGTGATATAATCGCAAGTGATACAATCACTAACGACAAAGTCGCAGACAATATTACAATCACTAACGATATAATAAACAAATTTGCTAGCTATAGCGAAGATGATATTTTGTACAACAACGAATCCGACGATGATGAAGTAGTTACTGTCGCTGACAGAAAAAATTACAGCAGACCGACAACTGGACGATATATTGTTAAGTATCACATTGCTAAAAAAATAATAAAATTTAATTTTACTGTTGCCGAACAACAAATATTTTGGCAGCTTATCAAACCTTTTATAAATATCAGACCGACAGAAAAATATAAAATTCGATTTTATATTTATCAAGATTTTTAACTTAATGCCGATCTCTGACGATCGCAGACAATATCTAATATCGTTATGTAAACCAGTAAAATGTAAATCCATCAAACGTAAGTACGAACAAATTTATAACAACATTATTGGATCGACTTAACTGGGATCCAACTATTAAATTTTTCGCTATACCCGCGCCACTTAGCTAAAATTTTATTGCCTTTTTTTCCTAATAACTTTTTCAATAACGAAAACATCTTGTTCAGTTTTCTGAAGTTCCTGCTAGTAAAAACTGCCAGTTATAGGTTCACCTAATAAATCTTTTAACGAATATGTTACAGGTATTGTTAAAAGTACTTTATCAACGACAAATACTTCTTCGCTCCAGTTCGGAGTAAATCCTTTTTCAAATGTTTTTTTCGTCAGAGAAATTCTAACTTTATCACCAACTTTAAATTTATGTCTGCGGTACATGTTTTCATTTGCTAATATTAGATTTTTAATTGCGTCATTTGGTGACATTTTGATAGTTCGATGTTTTTTGTTATTTTATTTGTCAACTATCTGCGGAAGATCATCAATATACCTGTTTGTCTTTTTAGCTGTCATATGTTTATGTATCAGCTCGTTTAGCGTGCGATTAAATCGCTCGACGACAACGCTTTTACCTTCGTTTCCTGTAACATATTTTTTGATATTATTTTGGAGCAAAAACCGCTCAAATATTTTATTAAAAAATTCTGCTCCGTGATCGGTCCAGATTCTATTTGGTTTTCTTTCTGTACTAACGATAACTTGTTTTAGCGCGTCAGTTATTGACGTTCCTGTCTTGTCTGAAAATGGAACACTAAAAGCATATTTGATAAAAATATCTATAACATTAGAAAGATATCTCTTATTGTCATTACATTCAGCTAGATTTGACACATCAACTAAATCTATCGCCCAGATATCATCAACGGCATTTGCAACAACCTTACGTCGCGGAAACATTTTTTTTAGGTTTGTGTAGTTCAGCTGCAAGATCATCGTATAATTCTTTCCAAAGTCCTAATTTATATTTTGCTCCAATAAAACCCTGAACCAGCCTTCTATCAAACTGTTCTCGCATATTTATCGGTTTCATATCACGAAGTTCCTCTAACATTACTTTATCACAGTCTGATTTTGAGTTTTCTGCACGAACGTTATCAGGACGTTCAACGTCCCGGTAGCAGATATCATGGCGCATTGCTATTGCATCAACTTGATTGTAAGGCTCTTGTCCTGGCAGCGGATTATCGTTCTCGTCAAGTTGTTTATCAAGAGGATTATAAGGTCCAGTATATTTATGGCCTGGCAATGTCCAACCGCCTTTTGGTTTTGGTAATTTGCCAATAAATTTGTGAATGTCAATTCCACTGCCAATTACCTCACGGCGATTGCATGATTTACAGTATGTGACGATTTTATCTTGTTCGATACAAAGATCTTTATCACAATCACAATTGCATTTCATTTTATTTTATTTTGTTTGATAAAAAATTGTTAAAGAAAGAGAAAATCGATTAATCATCAATCAACCACACCAGATACTAACGTCTTAGCTACTTGTTTTTTCAGAAACATACTTTTCTTTCTACCACAAACAACACAAATACTTTTTAGCATTATTCTATTATTTTTTGTTTTTTCCGTCGTCTCATTTTTATTTTCTGTTTTAGTTTTACATTTGAGACAGTATGTTGACATTTTTATATTTATATGTTTAGATAAAATTGACTGCAATCTCATCGTTTGCGTGAGAAGGTTGCTTGTCAAATTGTAAAATAAACTTTAAAAAATTAGAATCTTTTGACATCTGTCGGACAAACATAATACAATAATAACCACAAGTGGATGTTCCGATCGGCTGTAGTTGATTAGATGAATAATTTATTTTTTTAAATTTTGTAAAAATATATTTTTAAGATCGCTCGGAGGAAGTCCGAACGAATCAAAATAATTATTATCGTAGACAGCAATCCAGTGAGTGCCTGAGCCATCGTTAAAATTTTCTATGTTTATAATGCACGAACCACCTGCTGGTACGTCATCGAGGTCGTCTTTAGATAATAGTCCGCGAAATCCGACAACGTCATTCAATTTTTCAATTATATCAAAATTACTCAGTAGCGTCTGGTACCTGGTAGAGTCATTCCACGTCCGATTCCTAGTAGGTTTGGAAGAAGACTTCCCGCTAATCCCGCTAGTAGTGGAGCTATTGGAATAAATCCTCCTGGTTTTGTTCGATTGCGTTTTGTTGTTTTCTTTTTTTCTCGACGATTTTGTTTTTCTAGCTGGCATTTATTTTTTATTGTTACATAAAACTAACGATAGATTTGTTTGATTCCACGACCTTCAACTGCTTTTGTCGTTGCGCCAGATACTGCCCCTGATGCAGCCGCTAGTCCAAGTGTTCCTAGTACGGGTAAAATTTTAGGTAACATTGTGCTAGCTATCACAGAAAGTGCTGGTCCAAAAAATCCACCTTGTTTTGACATTGCTGTTACTTGTGAAACAGATAGTTTAAGAACAAACGGTTTTCTTTTATCAAGTTTATCGATTTGTTGCTGCGTTAGCATTAATTTAACCGCTGTTTTATTTAAAGTCTCCGGAGATATCATTAAAGAAACAGAACGGCGTTCAGCAACAGATGCTGCTAATTTTTCAACTTGACCGGATGTTAGGTATATTTCTCTAGTTATGTACTTGGTTTTCATTATTTTATATCAAGGTTGTTAGATTAAACTTGTACAGTCATTCTTTCCTTAGTTGCATCAATTGTCAAGAATCTATCACTGAAAACTAGCGCATATACATTATACTGTTCGGCTAGCAGTGCACCAAGTGTCCAGGTGACCTCAATATCAGCAGTTGATCCGATAGCTCGTTCGGAATGCTTTGATATGTCGAAATAAAAGATAGGATAGAGCGATCGAAACTCTTCTACTGATATTTGAGATCCACTGTCCGCGTCCTGATATTTTTGCATTGCTTCCATAAGGTACATATACGGCCGAGATACGTTTCTGGTGTCGTCTACAGCAAAATTGCATTCGATTGCGCGTTCGGGATATTGTTTAGAATTTACTCTAACAAATATTCGTCTGACATCGGGGTTATCAAATACGGAATTGTTCGTTTCTTGATCATTACGACGTGCCTGTCGTTGAAATACAACTAACAAATGTCGAGGTAGTTGTTCGCTAGCTGTAGTGGCAACACGCCATGTGTAATCAGTTGCTTTAGGAATTGGTGTTTGATAAATTCTGTTTTGCTGGAAGTATATCTTTTTTGTATAGGCGGTCAATAATGATTCGAGCTCCATCGTTTTAGCTACAGAGGGGACAACTCGTGGCATCCATAACGCTAATCTTGTAATAGCAAACTGTCCTTCAACCACTCCATCAGCGTGCATTATACAATCGTTTTGATCAGCTCGATCTAAAAAAAGTGTATGTTTTATTCCTCAAAAAACTTTGTTGTATTCACGGCAAAATCCAAAGATTGTACTTAACGGAAGCGTCATTGTTATTTTGCGAGATTCTGCGGGAAACGCTTTTCGTTTGGCAAATCCCTCGTTATATTGCTGTCGTCTTATTCTTGTGACCGCTAATCTTATTGAGTCTCCAATATCACCAGCTGCATTATTAGCGGAATTGGTGATTAGATTATTGTTATCTGGGTCAGGATTACCAGCGCCAGTACGAAGCTCGCTCGAAACAGCTGTCCCGAATGAGGTGTCTTTAAACCACATCATGTTTGTGGCAACTGATCTAGAATAGTCATCGCTAAACGAGACAATATTAAGTATTGTACCTGCTATAGGCAAGTGCATTGAAATATCTTCTACAGTTTGACTGGCCAGTTGATATCGTGCACTTTTAAACAAGCTCCAACCGTTATTGACAAGCGCAATTTCTGCACCAGCTGCAATATCACCACCTATCGCAGTTAATATTTGGCCACGCACTTCTAACACTGCCTTATGCGGCAGTAGAAACACGTCCTCATCTCTTGTGTTAAAAGTTCTAACACCAGTTTTATTTGGTTCGTTTGAGTTTTCATCGAGATACTCGACGTATTCAAATTCTGTTACAGCGTCGTCAGTATCGTATTCTTCAGCAAGATCGAGATAATTTTTAGCTGACATTATTTTATTTTATAATCGCCACACAAAATTGCAGCATGTAATTAAAAAGCAGCAGGAGTCGTCGGCTTTGTTTTCTTTACAAGTTTAGGTACTATTTCTTCACTATGTGGTGATAATAATTTTTTTGTTGTGCCTATCATAGCTCGTTTTGTTTCTTTTGTTAGCGCAATATCTGATATTTGCTCGTTTTATTTCCAATGTTGAAGGTCCTCTAATCTTATCAGAGATCTTTTATCCTACTGCAGTGCCTGCTGAAGTAGCTACCCCCGTCGCAAAAGCTTTACCTGCATCAAGTGCAATTGGTGCTACTTTACGTGCAATTCCTGGGACATTTTCTACAATTTTAGTAAATATATTTCCAAAAGATCCACCTACGATTTTTCTTCTAAAAATTTTTTTTTTCTCATCTTTGTCTATAAAATATAAGCTCACAAAATTTACTACGCTATCAATGATTTATACAGTGCGTAGGTGTAAATAATACGTGACAATTTCGTTGTTAACATCTATTTGTCTACCAGATTGATCTGTTAATTGCATTGTTATACTTGTTATTTGATTTTCAAGATTAATCGGATAATAAATAACTTGACGTGGACTAATTTGCATGATAGATCCTGGTGGAACGTCTGGCGAAAAACTATATATCGTTTGTCCCCTACTACCCTGTGGTGAGTAAGATCCAGAAGCGATAGAGCAATTTATTAATATTGTATTTACTTCTGTTATATTTACTGGCAGTTCACCGTTGAATGTAATAGCTTCTTCAAGAGCACCATAACTGTCATTAGTAAATCCTATCAGTTGTGCAATACTTTTTTCTCTTGGTGTAAATTTGATTAACATATTATTTTTTAATGTTAATCTAGCGCGTAATGTGTTATAATTTGGTGTTAGATCAAAATTATCAGCTATACCGCCAGCTTTTGTTATAAGTCTTTTATTGTCTTATTTAGATCAGTGATATTATAAGCTCCTTGTGGAATTTTAATTGTTCTCCATTTATCTTCTAAAATACTAATATTTGTAAATGAAAATTCATCGTTTACACCATTCTTTACGTTAGCCATGGAATGCCAACACGTACATGAAATTAGTCAAATTTCATACTGTTTTTCAGTATTAAGTTGTATTGGCGGAATATAATTTACTGAAAAATTTGCACTATCTTTCGCAGCTGTACTAGAGTCTAGTAATAATGTTGTTGATGTTAGTGACATTATATAATATTTTTAGATAAGATCGCTATGTAAAATTTCATACTCGGACGATGCTAGTAATCCACTCGATCTAAGATGATCTAGTATATCAATGATTTCGTTATCGATTTCTACGCTTTCATTACCAGCCTCTTTGGATGATATCAATAATATAAGTCGGTCAACTATTTCTGTGTTTGATGTGAAAACTTTAACTCCAGATCCAGTGGTTTCCCCTGGTAATGTTACATCTCGTTCGTTTTCATATTTATCAAATAGTCTTTTAAAATTCCAACCTTTACCATATTCTACTTTTCTGGTTCCGTACTGTGTTGCTGTTTTAAGTAAAACCTCAGCAATAATTCCTTCTCTTATATAATCATATACTTTTAATAAATTCTTTTCATCTTTTAATTTTTTAATTCCTTCATCAGCACGTAAACCAGTATTTATAATTTCTGTTAATTTTTCTCTTAAATTGTTATATTTTTCTTCTGGCCAAGTTCGAATTTTGTCAATTTTAATGATTTTATGTCTATTAATAAATTCATCATATTCTGCATCTGATATTTTAACACTTGCATTTTTTCTATAAAATCTTATTTGTTTTTCAATAGGCATTTCTACTATAATGGTTTCAGTCATTATTTTTTGTTTCTCAGCTAATTCCTTAGTTTGCTCTGACAATTTTTCTATTAACCTCTTTAACTCAGCTGGATTAACCGTCAATCTTGCAATAGCGTGCTGAAGCGCAAGAGGGTTGTTCATTAATATGTCAAATTCAGCCTGTCGTACAGCAGGATCAGCAATGTTTCTTACATGTTCCTCTGCAATTTTTTTATTTTCTTCTTTCGCTCTTTCTCCAAGTAAACCTAACAAACCTTTTTCTTGTAATTTTTTTAAGCTCGTCTGCAGATATGTTGATATTTCTGGTTGCTTGCCAAGTACCGCTTCAGTAACAGGTTTGAAAAGTTTAGCAGTTTCTTCCTCTGCTTGAACTTGTCCACGTCGAGCTTCTTCCACTTTTTTCTTAAAAGCTGCTCGAGTTTCAATAAATTTCTTTAGCAACTCGATTCTTTGTTGATGCTTGTCCATTATTTTTTATACGCTTTATAAAATTCACCTATAAAAACGTGTCAATGCAACAACGAAACATCTTAGCCGGATCACGCGCTAGCTTGTCAAATAAAAGGAAATTGTATTTGTCTTTGGTTGCTTGATGATATAATTCAATAAATTTATCTTTTGTTACGTCACCGCATTGTTCGTTTGCAATATTTCTAACGTCAACATTATCTAGTCCGGGAAATAATATAAAACAACCAGTATTTCGCCAAATAAATCTATCGACGTTGTAGAAACCTTGGGCGAGATAAACAGAATTACATCTTTTATTACGCGATAATGAAAAATAAGATCTGATCTTGTTCATCTCCTCGTGGTTTAGCGGAATATCGTCAAATACAATTATTTTATGCTCAGATGAATCAAGTTGATTAATTGGAATTAGTTCTTCTGGTTGTTTTATTAAAAATATATCATCGCCAGCGTCAAGTTCATCACGAAGTTTATTATTATATTCGCTTAGTAGCTCGTACTTATCTTGTTGTGGATTAATTGTGTAAATATATACCTTGTCATAGTTAAAGTTATTGTTGAGCAAAAGATTCAATAACAGATTTGTTTTACCAGATCCTGTACGATCAATAATGAGATAATGACAATCTGGAAGTTTGTTATTATGTTTATGATTAATTAATCGTTCGGTATCAAAATTTAATATCTTCGCCATTGTTTGTTATATAATTTTATGTTATATTAAACTGACTAATGTTGACAATTTTATGTAGGACAATAAATAATGATCTACTATACAAAATTTGGAACATTAATAGACAATTCAACGTCAAAAACTGAAAGTACAACAATAACAGAGGGCAAGATTGATTTATCAGGTTACCTGAAAAAATCCGGTGACACAATGACAGGAAACCTGTTTATGTCAAATCAACGAGTAATAGGTTTAGAAACAGCGTATCCACCAATAAATGTTAATAACACACAAGCTGTCAGTTATGCACGACCAAAATCTGTTGATGACAACAAGTTGTCGTTGACAGGAGGAACTTTAAGCGGTAATTTAGATATGTCAGGAAAAAAAAATAATAAATTTAGAGACCAGGTATCCACCAGCAAACTTAAATTATACACAAGCGGTAAGTTATTCACAGTTGAGGTATGTGGATGATAACAAACTTGATAAAATCGGTGGAACGGTTATATGTAATATCAACATGTCAGGAAAAAAATAATAAATTTGGAGACTGCATATCCCCAGAAAACTTAAATCAAACACAAGCTGCAAGTTATGCGCAACTAAAATCTGTTGACGATAATAAACTTAACAAAGCGGGCGATACAATGACAGGTAACCTTACGATGAGTAATAACTCAAAAATTACTGGATTACCAACAACCTCGCCACCAGCTAACGATACTGATGCTATCAGTTATGCTCAGTTAAAAGAAGAACTTGCCCCATACTTTAAAAAATCTGGTGGAGCAATGTCAGGCAACATAAACATGAGAGACAAAAAAATAACTACGACATATGTTCCAGTTAACTATAATGATCTGACAAATAAGGCGTATGTTGACAGTGTATCTGGTGGTGGTACAAAACGAACTAAAAACAATGTTGGGTATATTCCAACACTTTATAAAGTAACTGACAATCGAGTTGGGTTTGAGGTAAGCGCATCAACATATTATCCTGAAAATTATCCTTATTACGCTTTCTCTGATAGACATGAGTGGACGACCAACAGAGAAGCTGAAAACTATTGGATTAAAATTAAATGTCCCATTGCAGTTGCTATATGGCAATTTCATTTGCGAGGCCGATTAAACTCTAGTATTGGTCTAATTTATAATTAGTGATTGGAAGGATCAAATGATGATATTAATTGGACAACATTGTATAGTACAACAGACATTTACATTTCAGCAACACAATATTTTACAATCCCGACAGAAAACACTGTCAACAAGTACTTATATTTTCGAGTTAATGTTTTAGCTGCTGAGTATCCATTTCCAGGACTAACAGCATTTCAAATATATACACTGGATGATCAAATTTAATCTAATGCTATAAAATAATGTCAGAACCAACAATTATAACCATCGCGAAAGAATTTTATGATAATATTTTAAACCCTAAATAGATGTTGGAGCCGTTAATGTAACAGCAAAAACAATACAAGATCTAAAAAATTCTAGCATCGAACCATTAAACAATACACCATTGCCACATTATGTTACTAATTTTATTCGCGTTATGTATATGCGAGGACCACAATTGAAAAAAGCAATAGAAAACTTTGATATTATAAGCAGATACTGTCATCCTGATGATTGTCTAGAAGAACAAAAACAAGTTGAAATTATATTTAAAAAAATATTGATTGAGTTTAGTCCGCCTAACATAGAATTGGTAATTTCAGCAGGCCTGTTACAAGCACGAGTTTATAGTGGAAGAACATTGGAAGAAAGACGAATAAACGAAAATCATACTCGTCTTGACAAACTAGTGGAAAATAAAAAAATGAGAATAAAAAGAAACAGAAAGGTATATGAAAGTTTTACAAAACGAGGTATATTTAAACATCTCGGAATCTACTACCATGACAAAGAAACCTTGGTTAAAATCATTACTATGACGTCAGACGCAGAGTCAATTATTAAAGTATACGCAAACGCAATTTTGCCAATGATACGTAAAAAGGCCCCAGAATTTGAACCAATTATTGTTAACAAGTCTCTAAAGATAATCACAAGTTTAGACGATGAAATTAGTACTTTTAGTGATGATGAGCGAGAAAAGGTTTTTACAGAAGTCGATCAAACAAAGTTGGAAGTAAAGTCTGATTCTTATTTTGATATAAGTGAAGAAGACGATGTTCCATTACCATCAATCCAGTACTCTAGACAATTGTCACTACGAAATTATTACAACGAAGTTAAAACAATACTCACAAAACCATATGAGAAAGTGATGTTAAAAGTAGCTTCCACTGTTGGTTTTCCTATAATTGAACTAGATCAGCTTAAGAAATTAATGTTAGCAAATTTCGTAGTCGCATATGCAATTATCAGACAACATCTTGTTCTCAAAAATTTCACGTTAGATCAGTTGAGTTTAGTTTTAGGGTATATCGATGAAACAGAAATCGATTACAGTAATTTGGTGAATAAAACAGATTTGTATGAGAGTGAAGTAGGAAATAATTTTGATTCATACGCTTGGTTAAAGAAACAGTATGTACTAACAGATGAATGATATGATGATACTTCGTCAAATTTTTATGATAAATATAGAGAGTTTTTAGCTGATCCTAAAAATGATAAATTCCGCGAGTTTCTCGATTCGATTGCTGGTGCTAGAACTTTTGTCTTTGTATAAAATATTGTATAATGAAAAAAACAAATCATCAATTTCAATCACATTTCAGAAGATATTCCTAAACAAGATGTTGACGTGCTAATACAATATTACAGATATTATCATAAAAAACTTTGGTGCATGAAAAAATGTTATAAATACTATAGCAAAATACTTCGGATAATATCATATTTGCCACTGCTAATGACTAGCTCTGGTATAATTTCAAGTGGAGCATCATTAAATCCGTTTTTGTTAATAATATCAGGCATTGGTGTTTCTCTTTCAACAGCGTGTAAAAAAATTGAACCTCGACTTGTGACTAAAAAAAAATGCCTGCAAAACAGCTAGTATAACTTACAAAAAATTACTTGATCAGATACGATCTTACTTGCGAGGTGTAAAATATGATATGGACGATTTAATACGCGAGTTTCGTATTATTGACAGTATGTTAACAGATATTCTACCAATGAGAGTCAGCAGGTATGAAAAAGATTATCAAAAAAAGTATGATAATGATAGGGTATGAAATTTTGTTTAAATTTTAGAAATAATGTTTCACTATGGTAATTTATATTTGTTTGGAGAGTCTCCGAGATGGTAATTTATATTTGTTAGGAGGTGGGTAAAGATCTTGGATTATATTTGGTCTAGAAATCTCCTTACTAAAAAATGAAAGTCGTTTTGGGATAGGGTTTTGTGGGTCTCCGAGATGGTAATTTGTATTTGTTTTGAGGGTTGGGAGAGGTCCTGGGTCTAGAAGTCTCCATTTCCCTTACTACTAATCTAATAAGTACACTAATACATAAGCTATATTTCAATTTACCTATGTTCTTTAATTACATTAGGATCCGTTCGTCTGCGAAGAGATCAAACAAGCTCAAATGTCTAATCGGAATCGTAAGCGAAAGGTTGCAGCTTCCGAATTCACCTATGTCAGTCCGGTTAACTTGTTAACACAAAATATTTGTGCACTAAAACCAAATGTATCGTAGTGTACCACTAAATCATACGTATATTCATGTCATGTTTTGTTTAAAGATTTTAGTTTGAACCAAATGTAATCTTTAAACGAAATTTGCTATTTTTTATTTTCTAAAAACAATGAAAACAAAAACTCCAACAAACCCTTATGGAAACAAAGTAGGTGCATGCCCAGATTTACACTTAGAAAGGTCTACATACCTAGTATGCCTGCAAGAATTTCCATTCCAAGACAGTGCCTCTAGAAGGTCATGAAAGCTAACTCAAGGTACTTAGGCAGTAGATAAATTTAAAAGATACGTAAAAAGAATGCTGTGCAGCTTGACTGAAGTTATTGTGTAAAATACTCTTGTCGAAGTTTATACCAATAGAGCCATTAATATTGATCATCAAACATCACATTGACAAACAGTAGGTTTGAAAAGTGGAAACTTCACTGTTAGGATTCTATGGTCTTTAACCGAGGAACAGAAAAGAGCGAGAACCAAAACGTTTACTAAAACTGAACAAATAATTTATATCCCAAGAACACGAAATGAAAACTTAGAAAGAACTTACCGTATTATGAATTAAATCCTAATTAGTCCTAAAGATTCTATCACAAGTAAAAAATTATAGAGTATTCCAAATGAATTCCAGTGGTATTCCGAATGAATTCCAATTTTGAATGTGGTTATCTACGAATAGCCTGGACTAGTATTGATATTCTAACAGTCTGATCTATTACAATGATATAATCCAAAATGTCTCTAAATGCATTCACAATAATCCCAAAATAACGATTTAGTCCGAAAGTATTATTGAGCACTTTGTAATTCTAGTGCATTATCTAAATAAATAAATCCTCTCAAGTTAAAACTGAACACAGCTGAAAGATTGATCCCACTTTGGAAGTTAAGATAGGAATGAGTAATTCAAATATATAAAAACCCAAATATAAAGACTAAAGACATAATTAAAGGACCAGTATGAGGGTCAAAAGTTTATTTCTGGAACATTCTAAGTTGTCAACAATATCAGGTCTGTTACTAAAAGTTTAATAAAGAACATGTCAAACATCACGTATGCCAGAAATTCCCCGAGCGAAAAACAAGTGTACTGGCTTCAGTAATCCAGGTAAACATTTTTTTCTACAAGTAATGCTATCTCAATATATATAATCTACCATCACAGACAAAAATAGATATATAATATGTTATTTACAAAAAAAACCCCACCAGAAATTAGTCAGGTAGGGTCAAACTCCTACCCTCAATTGTGGATAAAGGTCAGTCACACAGTCCAAATTAAATATACATAAAATATAATCATGGACAAAAGCTAACATACCACACAAAGTTAATATACACAAGCACACATTTGTAGCAAGTGAAAAATAATACCGCATCCATGCATGTACTGAAAACTTAATATATTTGAAGCATAGTTTTAGCAGTCGGTAACAAACCTCCATAAGAAAAACACTATAAATATTGAGCCATTATCATCCATCTGTTGTTGTTTGTTTAGGGTTTAACACCATTTCTCAGCGCAAGATAGGTTATACATGGCGGCCAGTATGTTTGGGAAAGGAAGAACTAAGGAAGGCCCCGGTAAGAATATCACCACCCACGGGAAACTGCTAATGAGCTTGTGATGGCCTTTGCTGCATGAAATACGAGCACACCTGGTTTATGTTTGCTTATATTCATTGCTTGAACCAAATGTCCACTGTCCAATTTGGAAATCTTTTATTTACCTCTTTTGGTGAGTTAAAAATAAAATAAAAGCACCGTTATAAACATAAATTGGTCACCCTCTACCAAATATGGAGACAGTTACAAAATGTAAACTCTGTGTGTGTGTGTGTGTGTGTGTGTGTGTGAGAGAGAGAGAGAGAGAGCAACATATCGACGCCATTGATTCAAAGGGATATCATTTGTAGAATTATGTAGGTAAGCTGAGTCTGATGTAGCGGAATGGAAAATTGATGATATGATAAGTACATTCTGATACCCTAAAGTTAAGATAGAGCAGGTTACCTACAGAGAAACACAAATAAAGAAAAGATAGTCACACTTTTAGCTTGACCGACTCCTTTACTTCATGAGAAGGGCCCTTTAATTCCACAAAGAAGCCGAAGATTGAATTAATAAATAATCCAAGACCCATGGTTTGAGTCTAATGATCTCGTACATGGACCTTAAAATTCGTTTTAAAGAAAATTCTTTTCGAGTCCAGAGCGGTTTTGCGAAATCAACAAGTTTTGTACATTAATTATTTATTTCTCCAATTGATCTCATTACGTAATTTGTTTTTTGCACTAGTAGGGAGAATTACGTCATAGATACACATATACGTTGAGTAAAAAATCACTCACCTTTATTTTCCCTGTACACGTTTCCATGTAAACTGCCTCTGCGTAAATTCCCATTCATTATTTCTGATTGTCATTTGCAAGAGGTCGTCGTTTTGAGTAGTGATTCGCATGCTTCAGAAGTAAGAATAATTGAAGCTAACTGTGAAAACATTCAGTGTGAAAACTGATAGATGGGACACTGTTAATGTTTGATAACAGTATTTAATACAGATGGACACAGCCTGGAGCAAGAATTTATATTCACTTCCCGTAGATATCCTGTATGGTCACTACGTAAAGTATTTTCAAGACTGAACTTTTTCCAGTAATTGTAAGTATCATATCTCCAAAGCTCCATTTGATTGTTTTTTGTTGCTTTATATTACGTTCTGTTGCGTCTGATTCTGCTGATTTTCTCTCCAAATCAGTAAAATATTCCTGACAAAATTTGAAAAGAATAAAGGTGTGTCATTTTAGGCTGGTTTCTTTTAACATATGCATCTTGAAAATGAAAGTCTGCCCTTTACAATTTCCATCTGTAGACAAAAGACTGCTTCAGATGTTATATAAATTTAAATGTAGTTTGAGCTGAATGATGGATGCTGTCGTGGGAATTCAACTGCATGGTCTATGGTCGAAAATATCTCTAACTCAGGACCTCATTAACATAAGTATCCGTTTTATAACGAGTTTGTTCTTAGTAATCATAAATCGGCTTAGCCATTGAAACTGTCTGTTGTTGGTTTTATTTGCTAACGCCAGAGGGAAACGTCGCACGCATATCCCCGAATTATTATATGCAATAACGTCTTTCGAACCACCCTATTCAAACTAAATGCTATTAATGTATACGGCAAATAATGGCTTACTTTTCAGTATGTTTAAAATTTACAAGATAAAGGTGTTAACAGAAACCTTAATAATAATAATAATAATAATAATAATAATAATAATAATAATAATAATATAATAATATGGAGAAACGTAAATGATCAAAGATTTTGATTATCGAAGTTGATTATACAAATTGAAACAAATATCCTTATATTCCCTGACTTACGTAATCAGAGCACAGCTTGCTCACTTTTGTTCATACCGGCTTTAATACAACATTCTCAAACTCATACTCTGAGTCTGACATTTTTACTCAATTGTCCTCTCACCATTTTGATTTTCCCAAAATGACTTCCACAAGCTATTGTTGTCACCCATTCCAACTTGTATGTCCTAGAAGTCGACCGTCCCATTCTGTCCCCCATTTCGACGTTTTCCCTCTAAATATTTCCAAATAAAGTCAGTTTTACCTAAGGAAATTCTTGAGGAATCAATCTTGGGATGTTGGATGCGAAATTAGCAATGGTTGTCGACTATGCTGCACTCTGCTGAAGTTCATCTTGAATCAACGAGAACATGGAGATGTTAATGATGCTGTACAGGGAAATTGTTGTATCCCTATTAATTTCAAAGAATAACACACGAAGAAACTAAGTGAAGATACAGTTTCGCGATATTATAAGCAGTCTATCATGCGAAAGAGGTGAGGAGATGGGGTGGGTGGGAGAGAGAAATGGCGGGATGGAGAGAGAGAATGTACACAGTGACAGTTGTATACTACTTTCATACTCTTGCAGTTTTTGAAATTATCATGGAATCTGGGCTATACTGCACATGAATGTGTCCAGCAATTCTTTCATCGTCATCTTCCGTAATACCAGTGTTACCGAAATTGTAATTATACTAGAGTGATCGAACATGTAATTTAGCGCTTGACTTTACCGATCGCTGTCATTTCACCTCTGTTCGCGTAATTTCGAGTCTCAGGCTCGGCCAGTGAGGGTACGTGAAAAAACTTGCCATTAGCTTTCCGTGGGTCGGTAGTTCTTACTTGGGGTTTCCCTGGTACTTCCTCCAACATCCATACAATCCGCAATATATAGACCATCCTGCGCTGATAATGGACCTTAAACCTAAACAACAACAGCAACATGTAATTTACACAATTTACGTACAACATAATTTACAAAAATGACAAGTTGCTAACGAGGTGGGGGGGGGGAAGGGGTAGGGAGAGGCCATTAATGGTTTGTAGTTAACCCGTTTAATCTGAATCTTCATTTTAAGGCAGTGTTATCTGTTCAATTATGTCGTACTGCTATTTTTTATGCTCATTTAACATCTGCTGGATGGACAGTCATCAAACTTTGTATACAGGTTAACCATATTGTATCCAATAAAGGGAGGGGTTTCATTCGTAGCTCTTCCGACAAGATGACTGGGACGGGGTCAAAGGTCACTGTACATATATATCATTTACAGTCATGTACAGTGACATTTTCAAATATTTTTCTGACCAAACTTGATATATAGGAAGATGCATGCTAGATGTGACGAACATTTTATTATGATTTTATTGGTCGCCATTATGAACTATGGATTAATGCTGGGTGGGGTGTCGAAAATGAAATTTAAAAAAGCAATAAATTATAAGGATTTGTGAAGTTCAGCCTTGAACGTTGCTCCATTCTTAGTGAAAGCAAGTTAAAAGGGAAGGATTAAAGGGCACGAGGAGGAGAGGGAGGGGAAAATTACGAAAAAATCGCACTGATTAATCAAATATTAAAAGCTGCAAGGAACCCGGGCGATTCTGACTGCCAAGCATAAACTCCTCCTTGCTACTGCAGTTCTATGAAGCTACCTCGATTATCTAAGTTCATCTCATTCTCATATTCTTGCCAAATACATCAAAGAAGAGTTTTCAGTTTTAAAATTCCTTGATTTCTTAATCTTCTTGTTTTCAGATACTATTAACTACCGTCTTCCAGAAGATGACATTTACCATTATTAGGAAATTTATCTCAGCACCACTTGCCCAAGGAGGTTTATAGAATCACTCATTTCGACAGGATTCAATCACACTTTTCTTCCGGTATTATATGGACAGAATGTTTTGTTAAGTAAACTGCTGATTGGTGAAAAGGTTGTATTTCATTGGTTACTCAGAAATTACCGGCAATATCAGTGCCTTATGTTAATATTGTCCCAGACGTGTTGAGCAATGCTTCTGTGTGATTAGCAATTAATATTTTATAAAACATTCACGCTCAACCTGCTGCACCAGCTGGATACTGAGTTATTTCTATTCATTGCTGTAATGTATTAATTTGAATGGAGTTAGCAAAGTTCATGGAATGGGCTATTATTGGTGATGTAAAAAAAAACAACCACAAATCTGGTGACAGTGTATATGCTTAGAATAACCTTTGTTTATTGAAATTAACCATTTACATGAATACAGTAAACAGTTTCGATCAAAATATAATGTATTATATATTTATACACATATACCCAGTTTATCCGAAGCAGTTTGTTTTCCTTTAACATCAATCTCATTCGGCGAAATGTTTGCCTTACCAGCCGATCCTGCGGGTAGGTGAACTAGAGCAATTGCTTGGGTCAACATCTGTGACATTTCTATAAGTTGTGTTCAACATCTCATGCGATATGAAATCTATATAAGATTATAATGCGTATATGAGGGATAACCGTTCCGGTGGCCTAGTGGTTAGAGCGTCCGCCTCGGATGTGGGAGGTCACGGGTTCGAACCCCGGCCGCGTCATACCAAAGACTAAAATATGGTACTAACAGCTGCCTCGCTTGGCGTTCAGCATTAAGAGGTTAGTGTTAGGACTGGTCGGCCTGGTGTAAGGATAATGTGACTGGGTGGGACATCATGCCACATGTCTGCGGCATGATGCCCCAGTGCTAGACATCACTATAAACTGTCACACATCGTAGCGATATGACTGAAAAATTGTTAAAGCTAAGTTAAAAATCTAAATCACACACACACACACACACACACACACACACACACACACACACGTGTATGAGGGCCAGTGAGACCAGGAAGAAACATATTAATTTAATATGCTTGCCACAAATAAATTTGTTCACTACTACATTTTCAAGCTTTCTTCTTTTATCCATGAACCTATTTTCAGCAATCAGATCATTAATGATGTAGCAAGTTATTTTTGGAAGTAAAGGGAAAGTGAGATCCGAGAAATTCTATGAACAATTTTTCATTGAGTTACAGTTATTTAACTCGAATGTCTTCCCACATTAATTTCACTGAATATGTTCCTGCCGAATTTACAGCAAGGCACTTCTGGTCATGTATATAGTGATTAGCATATCTTTTGTTATTTCTTGTTTAGTTTAGAGGTAGTGGCTAAATAAATCCAAGCATGCTGACGACCAAAATGCAATGACTCTAATCGAATTGCCGAAAACTTCAGTCCAATAGTATGACCCACGTTTTAAACCATTTTTGAAGCACTGAATCTTTCGTGTCATCCAGTTATATAATACGGCTGTAATATAACTCTCGTATTTACACAATCCTAGAATATGTCTCCCATTTTCACTCAGTCCTATAATATGTCTCTCGTTTTCACACAATCCAATAGTATATCTCTCGTTTTCACTCAGTCCTATAATATGACTCTCGTATTAACTTAGTCCTATAATATGACTCTCGTTTTCACTCAGTCCTATAATATGGCTCTCTTTTTCACTCAGTCATATAAGATGGCTCTCGTTTTCACACGGTCATATATTATCACTTTCGTTTTCCCTCAGTCTTATATGTCTCTCGTTTTTACCCAGTCCTGTTATACAACTCCCGTCACAACCAGTTCTATAGTATCGCTTTCATGAATACCCAGTTTTATAATGTCTCTCGTTTTTACCCAATCCTATAGTATGTCTATCGTTTTCACTCATTCATAGAAGACGGCTCTCATTTTCACTCAGTCCTATTGCATGACTCTCGTATTCACTCATTCCTATAGTATGACTCTCGTTTTCACTCATTCCATAATATGACTCTCGTTTTCACTCAGTCCTATAATATTGGCTCTAGTTTTTACCCAGTCCTATAGTATGTCTCTCGTTTTCACTCTGTCATATAATATGGCTCTCGTTTCCACTCAGTCATATAACATGACTCTGGTTTTCACTCATTCGTATAATATGACTCTCGTTTTCACTCAGTCCTATAATATGACTCTCGTTTTCACTCATTCGTATAATATGACTCTCGTTTTCACTCAGTCCTGTAGTATTGCTAATGGTATTACTCAGTCCCTTAATATTGATCTTGTTTTTACTTATTCCTATATTATGACTATAGGTTTTACTAAAGCTTATAATATTGCACTTGTTTTCACTCAGTCCTATAACACTGCTCTCGTTTTCACTCAGTCCTATAATATGGTTCTTGTTTTCACTCAACCTTATAATACGGCTCTTGTTTTCCCTCCCTTTCGCCCACGTTTGCAATAAAAACGAAGGCATAGCTTACTAAATATGACCTAGTGATCCTGTCATTTAATATCACAGTGTATATATTACACAACATGTCATAAAACTAAATATTTTATTGGTCAGAGTGTGATATAACTCTGATCATACTGCCACCCACATCACATTGCACTAGCACCGATAGAGTACTGAAAATTTTCCATCTACATTTGTTTGCTCCTACGATAACTATACAAGATGACAATCACAGTCAAACAAGATGTAGATCATAAATAATCTTGAAATGGGCAAGGGCATACAATTAAGGAACCTATGTCTATAAAGGTTGTTGCATCTATCAATCATTTTCCAATTCAGACACTATATTGCTACGTATGTTTATATTTTTTTTAAACTCTTGGTACTTGACTGAATGTATATAATGTGTAATTGTTTTCATGACAAAATTGTAATGATCAACTATAATCAAGATTTTAGATAGCTAATTTTTGTACACGGGTATAAACTTCTAATTTAAGAAATTTAGAGTGTAGATTGGGTAGGATCTATAAATAGGTGTTTACGTAGGTGTTTACTATCATTAATAATAATATTAATAATAAAATCTGTTGATAACTTTGGGGTCACCTCTCATTGGCTGGCAGGGTCAGGTGGGTTATTAGAAGATTTAAGTTATTTCTCATTGAATGGCAAGGTTATGTAGGTTCTTTTACGATGTGGGATATTTGCAAAATGTCACGTAGCTAGTAGGTGAAAATGAGTTTTCACCCCTTACTCTTGCATATACATATGTGGAGCTGAACAATTGTTTCATTCTTATGTTCTTGTTGTAACACAGTCTGCAGATGCATTTAATGTCGCGTTTAGGTATTATTTGACAGGAAATGTTTATTTAGATTATTTATTGAAACTACGAAATTCTTATTGACCTAAAATGGTATTCTAGGACTATTGTGAATCATTCAAAAGAGTACATGATATTTTGAGATATCAGGACTGTTGGCAGACCGGTACATTCGAGGATTTGAAGTTCATTCGGAACATTCGATTCTTTTGGACATGAATATAACTATTTAGGACTATTTGGGATTCAGTTCAAATACTTTAAGTTCCTATTAAATTTTCATTTTATAACTTTGATAATGAAATTATGTGTTACGTTTTTGCAAAACGTGTTGGTGTAACTACTTTCCGTTACTTAATTTATGACCACAGAGTCGTAACAATATCGTTTCGTAGGAATATAAATACTGTTTCAAAGAATGTGTCTCCTACATATAAGTTTATACTTTCACCAGTATTCATTAGGGATGTTGGTGTTTGAATGGGATGGATCTTAATTGATGGGAGATGTCGTAAAGAACGTTTACAATAATGTTTGTTCCACCGCCACCAAACGTATATAGTTTCCTAACGTTCTCATCGAAATCTAGTCGATTAAACTGAAGCAATGGTTTTGCTTCCAAGCATTTGAACATTATAAACGGTAGCCTGTATGTCATTTACTCTCACATACATTTATGTCCAGTAAGCGTGAACATTTACCCACATTAAAGTATTCCGGTATGTGACAAATATTGACCACTTTTATATTTATATTTCTATTGCTTGCAAGTGAAGTTAACATGTTCAGTTTATTACATACAATACGGGCCGTTCTAATGCACAGTCAGGAAGGTTGCACTCAAATCCCATTTTATTCCTTTCTTGTCCATTTTGTACTTTTAAAACACTTGTACTTATTTCTCCAAACCATGCATATAGTTTTCTGTGTTTTCATCATAAATCACGAAACAAAAATCCAATTCTTTGCCGCCTATTGCCCTATCAGCTCTTAAAACAAGGATAGTATCGTCACTTTCCTTCCATTCTTGCTTAGTTTTACTCGAAAGTTGCCGAAGATCTGACGCTGTTATTTTTTTCCTTCTTATTCATCATTAATGGGAAAGTCGCATGGAATGTTCTCGTGTGGATCATAGCCGCTGGCAACTTCTTCCTCTTCTCTACCGTCTTTATCAGGTTCAAACAGCGGATCTAGTCCTCTCTGATTCCTATTCATCTCCTCCCCAAATGTAATTCCTGTATCAACATCATCTTTTCGATTTCTCTCGAGACTTCGCGTAATCAAAAGGTCCTCTGAAAGTGGTGGATAATTGCACGTTGTGCCAAATGAGTTGGATAATTGTTCACCTTTTCTTGGTAACGGTCCATAAATTAAGCAGTTTTCTTGAGGCTGCTCTCTTGCATTATTTTGTACGCACTCTTCATCTCGTTCATGGGTCCCTTCCTCCCCTTCCAATTCTTTTCCCATTTTCTGGCCCTTTCCATCTCCTCTTGTGTCTTCATCTCGTTCATAGATCCCTTTCTTGCCTTCGAATTCTTTTCCCATTGTCTGGCCCTTTCCATCTCCTCTTGTGTCTTCATCATCTCGTTCATGGGTCCCTTTCTTGCCTTCGAATTCTTTTCCCATTTTCTGGCCCTTTCCATCTCCTCTTGTGTCTTCATCATCTCGTTCATGGGTCCCTTCCTTACCTTCCAATTCTTTTCCCATTTTCTGTCCTTTTCCATCTCCTTTTGTGTCTTCATCTCGTTCATAGTCCCCTTCCTTTCCTTCCAATTCTTGTCCCAATTTCTGCCCCTTTACATCTTTTTCTATGATTTCAAAATCATCTAAACGTTGCTCTGCGACAACCGAATTGTTTTCAGGCTCTATCTTGTGTATATTTTCTTCTATTTGTTTAAATGTACCAGAGTTATTTCCTTTAAGTGCATTTCCTTGAGATGGAAGCGAGGCAGCCGCTAGAGTTTGATTGTTAATTGTTAATTCTTCTGTGTGCTTAGTTAATTCCTCTCTATCGCCTTTAAGAAAAACTAATTTCTGTACGTCTCTCTCCTCATCACTGAATACCTCATCAGTTTCTTTCCAGGATCTAGTTTCATCTAATTTCATCTGCTCCAGCTTCTCTGTACTACCACTATCGTCAGCATCATTAGCTTTTTTAGTATCTTCCAGTTGCCCTTGATCCTGAGTTTGTTGAATCTTTTCTTTACCTAGCTTTTCACAGTCTGTCTGAATTTCGTTCATAATAACGTTTTGTACTTTGATTCCAGACCAGTTTGTTCGGTTGATATCTTTTGTCTCTCCTGGAGATGCTCCAATCCATTCACAACTCTGTTCGAAATCAGTTGGATATCGAAATATTAAGTCTGTAGAACCTTGGCTGTTTTTAATAGTAGATCCTTCTGCTATCCCTACTGATGCAATGACTTTGGTACCGGCCTCTCCTTGGTGGTATATTTTTCCTATTTTATCAGCTACATTTTGTTTAGCTTCGGTTTCATAACGTATTTCATTATCATCATATTTGACTTGGTCGTCTCCACGTGTATTATCTTTGCACATGTTACCTAATTCACTCATAACTGAAACAGAATATTGATTCATTTGATGGATGTCTATCTGCATCATTTCTTGGTTAGGTTCACCGGGATTTGCTTCTTCTTCACAAATAACGTCACTAGGCACATTAACCCCACTATTTGGAATGTTGCCTCTTTTCTTTCCTTTAAGTCTTTTCCCTGTTCCTTGCGCAACTCCTTTCTTCATCATTGGGCCATCCTTGTAAAGGTACAATGCAGGCCATACAACATAGGAAACCCTGGGCCCTTTTTCAGTATACTCCACAAAGTGGTTCTTATCGAACACTTGTTCCTTTTCATAGAAAATGTACAAAGGTGGATCCTTGATACACATCATCCAACAAATTCTCACACACTCTTGAATATAGCAACTGGAAGATTCAACCTCTTGTCCACCAATCGTCGCTACCAGTTCTGCTTTAATCGCCTGAAAATTAGTATGTATTACAGTATGCAGCGTACACGTGTAAAATTGAGATTAATACTTGTTACCGGAAAACATGGAGCCACGTCTCAGAAATACATACATTACTTAAACAGTGTAGCTATCTAAAAGAAAAATCAAATCGGATCACACTCCGGGCGTCCCACAAATCCTTGGAAAATAACTTTGAAAATATTGCAGAACCCTCCATTGCGTATACATTTTCATTGTGTACTGAAATAATTTTTTTCTGCCTATCAAAGCGTTCATGAAGATCATTTGCGAATTAATAGAATGGCCAAGACATAAATATGTTTTTCATGTTTAACCCTTTTATAAATAATTATTTTTCTTTGCTGTAATAAATTTAATATGGTATTGTAGCACAGGACAATATAAGTTTACGTAATTTAATGTGATTAACTATCTATGTTTTCTGTATTTGTATCGACCCAACTGCTCTTTTTCTTAACGCTGTATCAATCTAGTGATGTTTTACCAAGGCATATTCAGCAGAAAGGCATCGAAGAATCTCCTCTTTTTAGAAATCGATATGCTTTTTAGCATGTAAAAAATTATAATCATGTTGAGTTTGAAATATAAATTCTACGAAGGTACTTTTTCATTGAAATACCATTTGGCACTTAACTGAATAACGCCATTTTCATGTTTCTTCCTAACCTTTTTTTCAGCTGTAACTATTTTACTAACTAAAAGTTCAGTAGTTCGCCTGATGAATCACGGTATCTTGTTTTTTGATCTTGAAGGTCAAAGTAGTCATTATAGCTAAAGCAATACAAATTATTGCATTTTCTAGCGTATTTTTAATGTTTCTTGTTTCAATTTTTTATTATTTACTGTAATTACACTAGTATGGAAAATCCATTATCTTTAGCTATTTAGGTGGTTTGATTATTTCATATACATGTACCTTTTTATATCTGCACTTAAAAGGGACGTTCTTACATCTACAAAGTGCTTAATACATAACATATCGCGTGCCCGTGCCTCGTCATATTTACAATCATGCAACTATTTTTAGAACAAACACGATCTATCGGGGCCATGATAAATTAAAAAATGTTAGTGATGACTGCTGTTCAAATCAATAGTTAAAATCAACAAGTGGTATACATACCGCCTCAACATCAGCAGGTGCAGCCGAGAATGTTTTGGTACGAAAGGCTTTAAATTTGTGGAGAGTCTCTAGGATTAGTGTGTCAAGTGCCTTGTTCGTTTCCTGAGGGAAATAAACATATATGTATTCATAGGTTTATTTATACTTTACAGAGAATTTTTTCCTAACTTATTTGCTTCTCTGTAATTATGCAAAGTGATTTTCAACGCCGTTTCTTGACGTATAACGATCAACATCATCGTTTGTACAAACAATTTTCCTTACGTTTCTAATAATTCGTTCTTTCTTCCAGTAACGTTTGTATTGATGGTTTATGTTCAGCTTTCAAAAACTCCAGTGTTAGTGAACCGATATTTCTTGCCATCGTAACTGGCATTTTTTCCTAAAATACAGGTCCGACATGAATTTAGCAGAACGTCTGTTAAATTCATGCAGAAGGTTTAGCTGCAGCAAGAAAAGCGATCACCTCTTGAGCTAGAAGAGAATGAAAACTACACGACTTTTCAGACACCTAAGCTGTATTTGTCAAGAAATTTGATTCTAGGCAGTTCGGGTCTGTATGAAGTTATTTCATAGTACTACCTTGATAACAATGACAAACTGACCGTGCAGCGATGCTAACTCGGAAGTTACTTTGAGGTCACAAACAGAGAGAGAGAGAGAGAGAGAGAGAGAGAGAGAGAGAGAGAGAGAGAGATTAAAATGTAAATAATATTCAAAATGTCCAATCTGCTTAAAATCAGATCTCCACTGTCCGATGTGAAGATGTGACAGCAACCGCAAATGGGCCATGTTCTGGTGACCTTTGAATTAGCCAGTGAGAATGAAGCTAAATCGTTCGGCACAGATTGATGATCTTCAGCCAGACTGCTCAGTCTCCCAAACGCGAGGGTATAAGACTTCGTCTGATTGGCTGATAAAATTAGCTATTATGGTAATGACATAGGTCACCAGAACATGACCTCTAAGCAGTCGCAGTTAGATCTTCACGTAGGACAGTGGAGATCTGATTTAATTAGATTGCAAAATGTCAGAAATTTATATTTACTCCAAGAGAATAGTTCATCCCAAAGTTTCCGCTCTCTTAAGTCGCAGATATTTATATGATCAGCCAATGAAAGTGATGTGAATTTACGAATAGGTGGATGGGGATGTACGGAAGAGTTTAATATTCTTAGCTTCAAGTCATAAGTAAGTTTGATATATGATGAAAATCCTTTCCTGCTTAAATTACTGATAACTTTCATTGTGTTGTACCCAAAACCATAGTTATTTTAACTCGTGGCTGCGCCACTTGTTACAATATTAGTTTGTTTTGGTACCGTACGAGAAATGTATCCGGTATTTACTCTAGAACATAAAATCTCCCATATTTATTATTGGTTTATTAATGTACTGTTTATCATATTTGTAATTAGAATAATGATTGAATTTACAATAGTTCGGGGTGGGTGTGAGGCAGCAGAGATCTCAATAACAAGTTACAAGCGAAAAATAGGAGGGTACACTCTTCTTGACTATAAAGCATAATTAATTTGAAGATTAGGACAAATCTGTAAAAAAAAAAAAAGGTTTCTTCAAAGTACATTACCACACTTCTGTGAGTATTCTGAAACTGAATGCCAGTGAGACCTTTGTTTTGATATTAACACAATCAGGTCAAATTATTTACTCGTGCATACGACGTAGTGACCTGTTTTGCCACGTAACGCATATATGTACCGCATACTATAAAAGCACGAGTTTGGCATTCTATTTTTTGAAGAAAATATTATTTTATGTTGTTGTTTTTTTTTGTAATATGTCATTGCAACCAGACAACCATGAAGCCATGCAAAGATTGGTTTTAATCTGAGAATGGTGATTTAGGAAGATATATAAATTCTTATTGTTTTATATAATATAAAGGCCACGTGGATAATCGAAAGTTCATAAACAAATAAGGATCCGTATTTGTCTAAAAATCCAAATTCTGTGGAAAGACAATGAAACAATTAAATAATTATTGCTATTTTTGTCCACTAAAATGAATCAAAGTTCTCTTGAATCAATGTATCCGAACTTGATAAATGAACTCTGTGTCAAATATTGAATATTTGAATGTGACAATAATGCATTTGATAAAGTCACATATTTTGTATCACTGATAATGAGCAGCATAGTCTGTATGTGCATACGCGTGTGAATATGCAAGCAGAGCATGTGGAGAGAGAGAGAGAGAGAGAGAGAGAGAGAGAGAGAGAGGACAACATTCCTATTATCCGGACAACAATAAGGGGATTTCACACACGAATGATATACCGTCAGTGTCACCTCTAAACAATGAAATCGTGCATACACTGGTCACTATAAGATGAGAGAGAGAAAGAGAGAGAGAGAGTACAATTCATGGTAGGCGTTTAATATTGTGTACGTATGTATGTATGTATGTATGTATGTATGTAACGTTTAACAGCACCTCAACACAATCAAAATATACGGTACCAATTAAACAAAAAATTCGAAATATGTAGACATGAAAACTTGTACAAGAAGTAAATACGAAAAAGAGACTATTTCATATCAATCTCGCAAATTATAAGTACAAATATATGTGAGGGGGATTAATAGCTATTATTGAATGTCATTGAAAAAAATGCAAAATATAATAATAGTTGATCAGAGATTTGATGATATCAAAGAACAGACAAATGTAAAGGATTCGAACATTTATTGTGACGTAAACAAAATAAATTTTAAAGATCGGCTTACCCCATCAGTTTTCCCTGTGAAAGCCAAAAGTATGTCTCTTGCAGCTTTAGCGATATTTTGGCTTCGATCCAGGCAGATATCATACGATATCTGAAATGTAAATTATAGAAATGAGATTAAGTGTATGCTTTAGCTAAATGCTTTTGTAAAGTGTAAAGAAATTGAATTGCCCAGTTACCAGTAGCTGAGATTGTATCTCTGCAAACGTGCTATGTAACTGATCTATTGTAGGCGTGACAATCATCGCTCTTTAACACTTACACAGTGGATGTATTCAACAAGCATTACGCAAAACAGCATTTTCAGGAACACGTTTTTCTCCGTTGTTTCCAATACATATCCGTGCTTCCGCATCTATGGACATATAATTTGACAAACATGTTTCCATATTGGCTAGTTTTTTAAATATTCACAGCGTCTCTATATTATTTCTTTAAAGTATTTATGGGTTCACCAGAACAAACGTGCACCATGTGTTTTTCTTTGTGTGTGTTTCACACATTCAACACATATTTGATAAAAAACTTTGATTGATTACATTGAGAGAGAGAGAGAGAGAGAGAGAGAGAGAGAGAGAGAGAGAGAGAGAACTACCCATTTCGAAATGAGCGCAACCCATATTTAGCATTTACGCAGAATGCAGTGATAGACTGAAAAGAACTTGTGTAAATCTGTATCTACCTTTACATTTTGTTTTATAAGTATTTCAAAAGTCAACTGGAGTAAATGTGATAATATTAAGAACCAAAATCAACATCGTTTCATAAAATAGCATTGAATTAGCAAGATTTAGTGATATTAATAAAGTTAATTTGTAAACGTTTTTGGCATAATCATTACTATTATATATTTCAGAACAGGATACAGTGGTACGCAAATATTGCCAGTGTGGCGATACCACCTTTGTCGCTACAGTGGCAAAACCACTTTTAGAACTCCTTTCTTTTCCCATTTCGGAAATACATTTGTCTTTAAGTATGTTTTTCAATTCTGTATTTCCAAAGTTACGCCTATTTTATTCATTCTTCTTCTTCCGCTCATTATCTCTTTCTCCACCAGGATGAACGGACCATACAATTTATTCAAACTGTAGACCCTTTAAAATACATTTATTTAATCAAAAAGTAGGCGCCATAAATAAATTCCAAAAATAACCCTAAAGAACAAGCGTTAATCTGCAAGCATTAACACTTTAATAAGTTTTCGATTTTAATCCTGCCAATAATTATTAGTGACTGAACCTACAAGAACTGTTGCTACTAGAAATTCTGTCGCTGGCACAATGTATTTTTAAACTCTGCCACAAAAGGACACATATGTGGTAAAAACAAACGTTGGTTAAATATAATAATACAATTATTTTAGTAGACTATAACTCTCAGCAAAGTTATAATCATGTTTGAAAACGACGGAGACATTGGGCACTGATATTTATCGTTTGTTTATTATTTGGATTAAATACATGTACTCGGGTTTCGTTTTTAGTGTACAGCGTTGCGCGAGGGTGGTTTATGTATCGTTGATTATTTCGAAATGGTGCGTTCGGTTCATCCTATGCTGCACAAACAAAGTGCTTCTAATGGGAAAACCGATATACCTTGAGCGCACAGATAGTGTATGGCTACATGACCTGTGTATAAATCACTCGTCGTAAAGTAAAACATCACATTACGAAGAGTCTTGTCAGTGAGCAGTCCACTTTATCATTGATGACTGATTGGTGATTGATTGATGGCCTGTGACTGGTGATTGCTGAGTGTAGTGCTTAAAGAGTGAAGGAGGGACGGAGTGATAGTTATGCTGTATCTCCGGATATGCACAGTATTGTAGGTGTTGTTTAGCCGTGGTGCTAATTTGGGTTGTGTTATACCCAGTGTGCTGCTGTCGGTGGATAACGCTGGCGCGGAAGAAGATTAAGGTCATCACTTGGTGAAGAACCAAGGCTTCTGGACCAACGGGTCTTCAGTGAACGATAGATTCTACGGATCTTTGGCAGACCAGGAGGGGCAGACCGTTCGTGGTGGCTCCTCAACCATTCGGCGGAGCGTTGAGGCTGAGAAGACCTTTCGGATTTGTTCGACTCCGCAAGATATATTTTCCAATGTTTCATATTATATTTCACATTTGAGTGAAAACTCATCAAACATATTCACTATTTGAGTGAAAACTAATCATATTTCACTATTTGAGTGAAGGCTCATCATATTTCACTGTCTGAGTGAAAACGTGTCATGTTTCATTATTTGAGCGAACTATATCATTTTCATGTGTAAATTGTCAATGTTTACGTATTATCATTTTTTCCCTTGTTTGTATGGAATCACATTGAACCATTAACCATTGTATCTTTTTACTATTTAAGTATTTTTTTTTTCTTGAATATCAGTACACATTTCATTTAAATCGCAATATTATCTGGTCGTGCATATTTTGTTAAATATCCAATATTTGAATTTTGTTTGCGCACGAATCAAAGATAGTCTTTTTCATTGAATCATTCATCAGTAAACATTGCATTTTTGTCACCATCAAAAGTGTTCTGTTATAATCCGACCACAACCTGGTTATCTTGTATGTTTGCATACTTTTAAGGTCAATTCACGCCAGCATCTGACAATTCGAGTACGCTTGAGATAATTTGTGAGGCTTTCTTTCATTATCGGATTTTTTATGATGATATTACTATATAAAATAATAAAATACTATCGTAGAATGCACACAAATGGTATAAGAGACAAATCTTTTCTCGTATGGAAGACTCACTATCAGAATCCGTAGAAGAATCGAAATTGATTCTTCCTCTTTTTTCGAATGGTCATCTATCAGAACCTGGTAACAGTCTGTCCACTGGTTGTCGTAAAGCTCCGAAAACTGCTCTGCTAACTTGTCTGGCCGATTTTGGTCGCTTAACTCGGTAATATTTGGATTGCCATCTGTCATTTGTATTGCTCCCATTTCGCTTAACCTATTGTATGTAAAACATTTTTATTGGTCCTTTTGCTAGTATCCATATTAGTCGCGATGGCTGCTCTTATAGTGCTAGATGCTTTGTATAACTACGATGAAAGCAGTTATAATGATATAGTATTAGTAATAGCAGAAGACGTAAGAATGATTGTTGTTGTTGTTTTCTTACTTATTCTGATGTTGAATACACCGAGTTATCAACCAGTATTACTATACAAATTCCCATTCAGAGGCGTCTGTCTTTTGTGTACGTACATACATACATAGATACATACCTAGATACATACCTAGATACCTACATACATACATACATATATACATAAGAAACACTTTACAAAATTCGTCACGAAAAACAACAGAAGAAACCCTTACCGAAGACGCTTATTTGCTCAAGATCATTGGGTGAATAACAAAACATATTTAAATTAATGCAAATTCTAGCACTCTTATTATTATATGCTCATTTTTGTCTCCGTTAACTTTACATTGTCAGAATTGTGCAGGATTTTACGATACTGAACACCTGTTTATTGCACGCACGTGGACAACACGTGTGCCTAAAGATAGAATAGTGTATTAGGAACTACTATGTAAACAAGCCATGTACATATGTGTAGTAGACGCTGTAGGTTTGGTTGATTAAATGTGTTATTTGAATGAACTAAAGCAGCGGTTTCGTCCATTTGAAAGTATAGATGATAAAGTTAACGACATGGACGAGTTCAGAGTCAGAAACGAAACTTTCAAAGAAGCAAACGAAGGAACGTGATATTCGCAATGTCAACTGTAAACGTCAGAGACGCATTAATTGAAAGTTCCGTTCTTTTCATAGAAGCAGTTTTTTAGGAGAATATTCATATCTTTTCGAAAATAGAATGGTTCAGACTATGACGAGTGCTCTCTAGGGTCTAAAGATATAGCATAGAAAAGCATATTGAGGCCAAGGGTTATCGCATATCAATCAGAGACGTACCATTTTTCAAGTCTGTCAAAATACTAGATTCGAGGAAAAAAAAAATGCAACTGAAGGATTGGTAGGAAACTAAGAGCTTCAGAGCCAATAATCCAAGACGACGAAAAAGTGTTATTTCTGAAGGCCAAATGAGTGTCATACAACAGATGCTTTTCAATTATCCCCGTGTAACTATTTTGGTACAATGTTAGGCTAGCGATAGAAGACACTGTATGATACAGGTCATAGCTGGGCCCCTCCAACAGCGAGATGCAAGTGACAGGGCATAAGCATGTTTTCTTTAGCTGTTAATAAGAATGGTAATACATATACTTATATTTATGCATCTTGAATTTCCTCAAATTGTACTTTCTTAGATAGTTCTTCAAATCCGAACGACATGTCCTGCAAAACCTGATACACACAGAAGCTGTACTGGAAATTCGAGTAGCCTACATTTACAGCTGAAATCCATTCCCCTTAATGCACGTAATAACCCAATAATGCAGTCCCTCATAATCAGTAAAGCAGAACATAGTTGGATCAACATAGAAACGAAATCTATGCACATTCGTTCACAATATGACTCTAAATTTCAATTTCAAGTAGACCAAACGACAATTCTTTTTAAAACTGATGTAGAGCGCGCGATTGAGTTTAAAGATCGCTGGGCGGAGCTATGTGCGCATGAATACTGTTAATGTGTATTGATGAATCAACAGTTGGGAATTTATTTTGGAATAAAGCATAAATTCAGTTACATTGTTTCTTGTAATGTATTTTATTATTAAGCCTTAGGGAGTTAACAAATGAGCATATAATAAAAAAGCATATAATAAAACGGTTACTGCATTTTTTATGGGAAAATATGAACTTGTTTTTTTTTATACAAAAATATTGCACTCTGCAAGGTCGAGCATTATTTTTCAGAAACACTCTTTCATATTTTCCCATACAAAATGCAGTAACCTAAAATTATTTCCAACCTCAAGGTACTGCTATAAAAAACCATTAAATGACCTTGTAAGTAATTGATTGTAATCTCTCCGCAGCTTAGCAAGTTCCGTCTCTTTTTCGTACAACTTCCTCTGCAGTTCAGCATATCTTATTCAAAAGAAATGTAAATACAATTTATATAACAGAATACATAAATAACTAGATATAATAGGATACTATATTTAATGGGAAGCTCACACAAATCTTACTGGATACGCCGCCTTAGAACATTGAAACCAAGCGGTTTAAAACAAGAAGACTAGACAACGACAGCCATGCACAAGTGGAATTATCCTTTGCAGCCGACATATTTGCTTTTCAAAACTTTTCTAAATTTTCTTAGTAGCCTTCAATTACTACTATAAGAATGAAATATCCGGGATATAATTTCGCTTACATAAATGTACCTAAAGTAATAGATGTCGCTATGGCTCATCGATTTCTAGCTTAATACAAATATTTTCCAGTATCCGCAACAAGTTGATATAGGCTGATTGAGATATAATACATTTAAAAGTTTAATTCATGTAGAAACAGCCATGTAGAGTTTTGCAAACACAACGGTTTTTTGGTTTTTTTTATTTGTTTGTTTTGTCTATGTTTTGTATATACCTTTGAAAAAGACTCATTAAGAGTCGAAAGGGATCAGGCTAGTTAGATACTAGTTTTCCACTGTTCGTCGTCAGTTTCATTTATA
Source organism: Megalonaias nervosa (assembly GCA_016617855.1). Lineage (NCBI taxonomy): Eukaryota > Metazoa > Mollusca > Bivalvia > Unionida > Unionidae > Megalonaias > Megalonaias nervosa. The sequence continues at coordinate 3,483 of JAECUM010010351.1, read as the reverse complement.
TATATATATATATATATATATATATATATATATATATATATATATATATATATATAATAATAATAATAATAATACAAAATCATAGGGCGAATAGCAGTCCTTTCAAGTGCAGTGGATCAAGCAAGGGATCGCGTGTGTCAGGGATAGCTTTTAGTCCTGTTGAAATAGCCATGTACAATTTTGTAACCTCAGTGGTTTTTGTGTGTTTTGTTTGTCTTGTCTTTGTTTTGTATTTGCCTTTGAAAAAGACTCATTTAGAGTCGAAAGTGCTTAGGCTAGTTAGAAACTAGTTTTGCACTGATCTTTGTCAGTTTATTGCATATATATATATATATATATATATATATATATATATATATATATATATATATATATATATATATACACACACACACACACACAGACATTTGAAAGTGCTATCACCGCATCATACAGGATGAGTGATGATATGAAGTGTAATTATATATGGATGGCTAGCTAGAAGTATGTATGTATGTATGTATGTATGTATGTATGTATGTATGTATGTATGAAAGCGGAGAATGATAGGAAAGTTGAGCTTTTCAGAAACCGTACACGATAAACAAGAAGCTGAGGTCAAATTAATTTCTTAACTAAAGTTGTTATACTCACTTAATGCGTGGTTGATTCTTGTATTTTTCAAGTTATCCTGGCATTTAATATTGATCGAAAAGGCGTGGCCATATATTTATAGTTATATATTAACTTATATACGATTACCTGTTATTTTTATGGGACTGTCGAGAAGTTTTATCTCCTTCATTACGTCCTCTACAGATTGCTCCGTTTCTGAAATAGACAAAGGAATCGACAGAACATCTAGAGTAAGTTTGGAGAGTTCAAATTTACACAACATCCTAAATCATAGTTGATTTAAAGGTTGTGAAAGTGTGTATAAATTTACTAAAAAAGCTAGAATAAATTCGTATAGCTCCTTAACGGATATATCTTGTATTAGATTAAAATGAGAATATATGTAATTTGCTAATGTTAATAAACGAAGAAGTGGACAGAGCCCAGCCACTAGCCCTCCCGAAAATTTTGCCTGCATCTTAGCAATAATTTAACCATGAACATATTTCACTTTGATCATTAGTTGATCCTTTTGGTATCGTTGTGGTCGGAGTAAGCTACTGTGACAACCACATTGTAACCGGGTCTTAGTATCTATTATGAAAACGTTGCAAGATAGAGGATAATTGTTCATTTCCAGATACAAGTACAACATTGTTGTCAAAGAGAAATTTGTTGTTGTTGTTGTTGTTGTTGTAGGGTTTAACGCCATTTTTCAGCACACGATAGGCTATACATGGCGGCCAGTATTAAGGGTGGAGGAAGAACCCGGGAAAACCCCGGAAAGAACCACCGACCCACGAGAAGCTACTGGCAAGCTTTCTCACATATCTACATTGGCCGAATCCGAGATTCGAACCCACGCAGACAGAGGTGAGATGGCAGTGATCCGTAACGGAGAGCGCTTTAGACCACTCGGCCACTCGGGGCCCCCAAAGTGAAATTTAACCTATTACATAAATTAATGAAGTTAGTAAAATGTGTTTCTTTTCTTTTTAAAAGTGAAATAGACAAGAGCTAAAAGTGAAATAGACAAGAGCTAAAAGTTTCTTCCTGCATGGTTTCACCAAATCTTTTTTCGTGGGTAAGGAAGAACATGTTTAGTGTCTTTAATTCGCATTCAGATCGCCAAGACGAATCCTGAGATTTCTACATATTTACGTGTAAGTCTATGTTAAAATGATGCTGTCACAATGACCAGGATACAATTATGCATTTGGGTTTTAAGATCAGAGATAAGTTGAAGACAATTCATATTTAAACAATGTGGCGTTCATATAGAGCCTCACTTAAAGTGGCGTAGATAAAGGGCTCACTAGAACAAAGCGGCGTTGATATAGGGCCTCATTTAAACAAAGTGGCGTTCATATAGAGCCTCACTTAAAGTGGCGTTGATAAAGGACTCACTGGAACAAAGTGGTGTTGATATCGAGCCTCATTTAAACAAAGTGGCGTTGATATGGGGTCTCACTTAAAGTGGCGTTGATATATGGCCTAACTTCAACAAAGTGGCGTTGATATAGGGTCTCGCGTAAACTAAGTGGCGATGATATAGGGTCTCATTTATATTCGAACATTTTTCCGGTTATTATGAATACCTTGAGAAATGTTTTATCTTATGTTATTGTTTTTACATCAACACCACAAGGCATAATAGTGAAAAATCACTGTCTTTTTCTTTAACATAAGGCTTATAATGAATTAGATCTTTTTTATTAATAAAAGTTTGATGTGTTCTATGAGTCTATCATATATAATTTAGTGAAGAACTTAATATGTAATCATCTCCCTTTTCCTGTGGAACACCACGTTAACTCATTGTTTAGTGTGTGGGACTAATAACGAGTGCATTCAGGGTTCAAATTCATATATGCATGAAAGGAATACATTTATTTATAAATCTGTGGTCCCTTAATAGAAATAAAGATTTAATTTTGTTAGCAAACAAGTAGGAACATGGTGAATTTCGTATATTAACGTTGTATTTAATCGCTCAGACCTACAGAAGTGTTCATCTGGAAAGATAGTTATTTACAGGTATATATATATATATATATATATATATATATATATATATATATATATATATATATATATATATATATATAGGCGATCTGCTTTGGAATGTGTATGTTCCGAGAACTGATGAATAATAATACAAAATACTACAACGTACTCGATATCTACCAATCCGCTGCATTCTTTCTCTTCTCTCTGAAGCAAACAATAAAATACTGCGTGAAAATAGGAGCACAGTATAAAATAATGAGAGTTAGAATTCAAGTTAAGATTAATTATTTTGCACACTTCACCATTCACAAACAGATAAAATTGAAGCATTCTAAGAAACTGCATGTTATTTGAATCCACTGGAAAAGTACTGTTAATGCCACCTTCAAATGTGCATTTGCCTTGTGAATAAAATGGAAAAGGTTAAGGATTGACGAATGAGGAGTTGAATGTTTTCAATGATAAGCAATCAATCATATCAATATCATTATATGGGTCTAGGACATTTCCCCCAACCCGGACATTCCCCTCCCCCCTCGGACATAGTAGTAATGAGGAATTGATGATCCTGTCTCAGAGACCCCTCGGCCTTTCCAAAACGTTGTAAGTTAACATTTTTGTCAGCAGCTTTTGTTAGCTCAAAATAATGGCTTTATACGATAACACATTTTCTGACAAAAAATGTTAACTTACAACGCTTTAGGGCCGAGGTGTCTCTGAGACAGGATACCTCAATCCTCACTACTACTGTACTTATTAGTCAAAATGTTATATTAAACAAATGAAATATATATAATGTCTTATTATAAACCAATCAGACACGTTGGATTTGATCTAACAAATAGATTTTGTAAATGATTTAATTCAGTCAAAGCAGCG